>JAPDSC010063951.1:4139-21083 GCA_026290005.1 Latrodectus geometricus | reverse complement strand
AAAAAAAAAAATGTCTTTTTGTCTATTATTTAAATCAATAGCTTTAAATTATCTCTATGTTTAGTTACTTTTTCAAATAACCTATGTAACAAAAAATCCTTTGCTGCAAAACTTTAATTTAAAAAAAAAAATAATAATAAAAAATAAAAATAAAAAACACACACACACACTTATGACTTTATAACATATTAAAAATTCAAATTATTTTACTAATGTAACTCTAATGTTAGCTTGACAAGAATCTTTGCTTCACATTTATAAATACCAGAATCACTACTTCATGGGTGTGGGACAGCAAAACTACACTTATCACCTTCTTTAAGAATGGAATAATTCCCTCCAGGCATCAACTTTTCTCTGTTAAAATACCATTCAGCATTTGGTTTAGGAATACCTTCGACTCTGCAAATTAATTTCATTGGCTTGTTTGCTACAAACTGGAAAAATAATGGAGAAAAATAAAAAAAAAAAAATTACAAATTTTATTTCAAACTGTAATTTTTGACACTTGTAATTTCTTTTTTAAACACTAATTTTCTTATATTCATTTTCCAAACACATATTTATTCTGTTATTAATTTTTCCATCAGTAATTCCTTATTTACAAACTACGACATACTTCCCAGAATCCTCTTGTGTAGCACCTTCAATGATAAATTCAATAGCTACATTTGATTGTTCTAACATTTGAGTACTATCATTCTTTACTACTTCATCACCATCTTTCATCCTTAGAAATAAAAGTAAAATGAAAAAATTCACAAAATAATTTGAAATTTATGAATAATATTCACTTTGAAAGAATTGAATGATATAAAAAAAGAATAAAATAGATTATTGAATTTTGTTAAAACTTTCATAGAAATTCATACTACATCAAACAGTTTTCATTATGAAATTAGTTATAATAATATTAAAAAAATGATTTAGATATGAGGTAAGCAATTTTAAATAATAAAACAGGAAAAGTTTTAAAATACTGTTTTTAGGAAATCTGTAAATTGTTCAGATTTTTACCATTTGATTTTGTATGCAGACTGGGTGGTAATTCAGCTTTTAAAGATATTGTCTGCCTTCAGAAACTTTCATTGGTTCTAAGCCTTTAATAAAATATGGTTTATTTCCAGACATTCCAAACACAGAAGGCATCACTATAAACAGAAAGAAACTATATCTTATTAAAAAGTCAGACATTTTGAAATTTTATCGTCTTTATTATTTCAATAAACTTTACGAAACTCATATGCTTACATTGCAACCCTAACAAATCTTTAAATAGGTAGTAAAATCATAATCTCAAAGTTAATTCAGAAGATATTGAAAGTTGTCTAATCACCTTGACAAAATATAATACCCAAAATTATAAAAATAAACAAGTACAAGATTTTTTTAAAAATAAAATTACAACTAAAGACAAATTTTTTTTATTTACACAGAAACAAATAAAATAATACAATACATTTAAGCATGTCCATTTACAGTTACAAAAAGGAAATTTTTTTGATTGCTGTACATAATTTGTTTAAAAAAGAGAGAGAGAGAAAGAGAAGAAAAATTTTTCATATATATTGTGACTACAATTTTTAATCGTATTCATTTATTGTTATAATTTGGAAATTCCAAAGTAAGAATTATATTGTCTTTACTTACATACATGGATATGATATATTTAGTGAAAAATACTAATGCAGATGACTTTTCGTCAATGAATTTAAATTATAACTTTCAAATTTCATCAATTTTTTTATAATTAGAATGTATATTTTAATTTTAAACATGAAAATATTATTGTTCTTTAAGTATTTGTAATAAAAATATCATAACTACTTATTATTGAAATATTATAATTTAGTTTTTAGTACTGAGAAAGATCATTTGGAATAAAATTTAAAAGAAAGTGTTTCGTGAATTTAAACATTAAGCTATATTAATAAATGTAATAAAATAATCTTACTTTTTTAAAATTTTCTTCACTAAATTTGACTAATATACATCAACCTGGCAACTAACAAACTATCAGTTTGTATATCCATGTAGAAAATGTCATGTTTCATAAATTCAGTTAAAATGCTATATGTTACTAAAATTAAATTATTTAAAAATTTTAATATAATTTTATATATATTTATAATTTGAATTTTTTAAATTATTGGTATAAATTTAACTCCCTAAATAAGTTAAATATAAACTTTAATTCATATTCAACATTTCTGAATAAACTATATATGTTAAAAGTATGTATAAAAATATGGATGTAAAAAATATTAACTAAAAATGATTATTAGTAATTTTAATTTTTAAATTAATTTAAACATCTATGTTGCGCATATGAAAAACAGATTTAAGCTTATTAAAATGCCTTTTTTGTATAAAAAAATGTTATTCTGAATAAAAAGCAACTTTTAAGAAATAACAGAAAATAAGATAACGAAATATAACAAAAGACAAACTGAAAATAAAAAAAAGAAACATATTTCATAGGTAAGAAAATAAAACATAAAATTTTGTAGACAATACATTTGAAATTAAATATCTAAAGCAGATAGTTTAAACAAGAAATGATGGTTTCTATTCTAAAAGGGGGAAAATAATTAGAATTACTCTCAAACATAGAATTTAAAATGTTCCATAAATCTTAATCACAACTCAAAAAATGAAACCCCAGTTATTCAGACAATCTATTATCAACAATATATATTATCTTTGGCACTAATCAGAAACATTACATTACTTTGTTTGTAAGTATAATTATATATTTTGCAGTTTAAAATTACTAGTTTTTATTATAGTTTATAGTGCAAAATATTATTTTAATAGGCTCATAATATATAATATGAAAACAGTTTCACTATATATTTTTTTTTAAATAAATTCATGAACATCATCCTTGGATCACACTGCTGGAAAAATAAAACTGCAAGAGAATAAATTGATAAAAAGAATTCACTCACTATTCACCATAGCTTCACTTTTAATTTCAGTTTCATAATCTGATACAATGATAGCATATTTTCTCTATCAGCTGGAGTCATGTGATTTATGCACAATTTAAATTTTGCTATAGAATCTTCACTAGTTTCAATACACTCAGAAGGTGGAATCTCTTTACCATCTTTTAACCTGACAAATGTTACAATAAAAAATATTAATTATGACTACATTATTACGTTTATCAAAATATAAATTTACAACATTAATTTAATAAAAGCTATAAGCTATGCAAAACATAATCATGATAATTTAGATGCATAAAATTATTAAAAAGTTTTCAAATTCAATTTTTTAAAGTAATTTGCTATTTTTTGTTAAAGGAAATATAATGATTATTAATAAAGCATCATTAATAAAGAAACTGTTTGGTTTATTTAAAATGAATTAATTTTAGTTAAAATATTAATTGATATAAAAATTGTATCATATTAAATTAAGCATGAATTAAAAAAGTATAGCTTTACATTCACAAGTTAAAATACAAATGTAAAATATAACATATCTATCGAAAAAAAAAAAAAAAAAAAAAAACAGTAATGTTATAAGTGGAATTTACAATATAGAAAATATATATTATATATGTAAACAAATAAAATTCTATGCTTGTGCACTTTACTTCAATGAAAAATTTATATACGATTATTCTATAATTTATCAAGACAAATTTTGACAATGATGAATTTTTTTTAAAGCAAACATTAATAATAAAATTTGTCAGATATTTCATTTACACAATGCAGAAATTATTGAGATGTTTACTATGAAGTAAGATAATACATTAAAAACTGGTTAGATGCTGATAGTTTATAGTTGTGTAAATGTGATTAATTAAAACTTAAATACACATTTTATTTAATTTAGATTTTATCCTTTAAAATTTTAATCTAATTATTTATATAAGATGATTAAAAAATTCAAGATAAAAGAAGTCTTAAAATTATATCACTAAATTTTTCAAGAAGATTTAAGATTCAAAATTCAGATTTTAAACTAACAAAGAAATGAAATTTAACTTTTTATTTCTGATCTTTCTGATTAATGGTGCCAAGGATGAAGTATGAGAATTCTTTTTTACGATGAGTTTTACATATCATTAGAATGCTAGCATAAGTAAGGTGCAAGAAAGCATTTAACAATGAATTAAATAAAATGCGAAAAAATGACACATCATCATTTGAAAAAGAGTTCATTGTCTCTTGCTGTTTACCAGAAGCCACAATTTTGAAAGCAGCAAATCGCACCAGGTTAACAAAAGCAACCATATCAGATGTTAAAAACAGAATCTACAGATCTTGTCTAGATACTGTAACTGCAGTTGAACCTTTTAAAAAAGCGAGATTGGTGTATTCTCCCACATATCAAATCAAGAGTTCTAATGTGCTTCATATGATAAAAATCGTCAACCAAAGCTCTTCTCACAAGACTTCAGCTCAAACCATGCATAGAGGATAGGAATACATAGTCAGGTACCTGTGAGAAAACCATTCATTTTTGGATAAAATGTCAAATTCATTTTAAGTAGTGTCAGGAAAGAAGACACTGGACCTTTGAGCTTTGAGAAAAATAATGTGATTTAATGACATTAGCCAAACTTTAATTTAAACTGAAAGAATGTATTAAACTTGATGTGAATGCCATGAGATTATGAATTTATTTTGCCTTACTTGCACTGTGCAAGAGTCTGGTGAGAGTATGACAATATATTCATTTTGTTCGTTTGGCATGGATGCAATGACCTGATATTTCTCAAGGATAAACAAAAAGCTAGATGAGATGCCTAATGGCAGAGACAATGTATCCTGCAATGTCACATTTTTATTTTGACAACAGTGGGTATGTCATGTTTGGTAATGATATGCACATCATGTCAGAAGTATTCAAAACAGCTTCTCTGAACAACAATCTGACTTCAAATACCTTCCCTGCCATTGCAGAGTCTAAATTTTAACCTCATAGAAAAAGTAAGGGATATGGTTGAAAGAAACACAAAAGTTTGTTGTGCAATTTAAAAAGCTGCTTAGCCAATACATGATACTCTTTGAACATAAATGTGACCCAGAAAGATTTAGACTAGATACTCAAACGAATAAAAACTGTTATCTTTCAAAAAGGTGGTCCAGAAATATTGATCTTGAGTTTTTAATTCATAAGCCAATGTGTGTTTAGTAATAATTTATTTCAATAAAAACCTTATTGAATTATATAAAATTAAATTTAAAAAATTAAAATATAAACATAAAAAAAAATCCTAAAAGTATAGAATTAAATTTATAAAAATTGAATACCAGATTTTTTACACTTTAATTCCAATGTAATTACATGATATATTCATTAAAAAAAAGAAGCATTAACAATTAAAAGCCAATATCAGAAAATATTCTTGTTTTATTATGGAACCATAGCTATAAATCATGCTCTCTCATTAAAAATAATTTGTTGTAAAATCAGTTAAAGAAATAAAAAAATGCAATAATAAATTTATAAAATATCATGTGTTTAATATTAAAAGTTTCAAATTAATTTTTTTTCCAACTTGAGAGTTTCCTTGATATTTTAAAATTTTATAACTTATTTAAAAAAAAAAAAAAAAATCAAAATTGAATTTCAGAGCTATTTGGAATTTTAATCTTGTCCAAATATGTATAAATTGTTATTTATGCCTTGTGCATGTATCATTTTAAATAATTAAAAATGCTTAAAATGAAGTTATAACTATGAATGTACACAATCATGATGAACTTATTAATGCTTAAAAAGTATAGTAAAATACAAAGTAAAATCAAAACTAAAATGAAAATTATGCAAAGAAAAAGAGTATAATTTAAATTTTTTATGTGGAACTGTAAGTAAAACAAGAAACAATACTTGCTTAAATGATTCTACAGTTCTATACATATTCTTATATTTATAGTGATGAATAAATACATCAAAGCAAAATATTTTGTTTTCTTATAAGCTCAAGAGAAAGGTTATACCATTCAATATTTTAAATTATAAAAGTCACATGTTTTTCCATGATCTTCAAAATCAACATATTAAAGATAGATTTTACATTATGTTAGATTATAAGGACTTTCATTTTGATTTTCTATAATGGAATTTTTCACTTTTTGTTAAAACATTAAATACATTTAAGGAAAATTAATCCAGTTTCACTCTTACCATTTAACTGCACTGACTTAGGATCACTTTTAACTATGGTCTCTAAGGTGCAAGGTTTACCTTCAGGAATAAGCTGGGGCATCAAAGCTTGTAAAAATTCAAAAACCTTTGTTGGTTTTCTTCCTTTTTATCAGTTTTAGATAATGGAATAATTGCAAAAAAAAAAAAAAAAGAGAGAGAGAGAGAGAGAGAGAGACAGATAGAAAAACAAATATGCTACGAAAATGATTATATTTAAACTATGGACTTATGATTAAAATTATTTTATATTAAAATGAATTGAAGAGGAAAAAAGTTATGTGTTAAATAATAAGACTCAAATACACTTCAGAAGAATTTACCAGACACATAGACAGAAGCTGTTGAACTATCTTCTCCAAGGTCATTAATGGTCACTAATTATATATATATATATATGCCTGAAGTAGATTCAAATTTTGAAAATACTTGTAACATACATATTTATTTAATAAATAGAAAATTAGAAATAAAATTAAATTTTATGCAGATTCCTAGTTGTACTAATAAGCTAAATTCTAATAATTGTGAAATGAAAATACCATTATACAATGTTTATTATAAGAATGGAGAAAAAATATATTGAATTAAAAAAAGAGAATAAGTAATTCTTATTAGGTCCTTACATTATCAAGGATAATTATATAAGGACACAAAATCTTTGAAGTTTAGCAATTAATTAATACAGTATGTGCAAATGTTTACAAAAATATACAAACTATTAACATCATTTCATTTTTAATGTATTAAATAAATAAATTAGGAACTTACATGACATTCCCATGTCACAATCAGATGCAGATTGTCCTTCATCATTTGTAGCAACTATTTTATGATTTCCAGCATCATCATGAGTCATATCATTTATGCTTAGCTCAGTAACTCCATCTGATGATACAGACATATTTATTCTATTGCTTGGCTTCAGGGATGGATATATATATATATATATATATATATATATATATATATATATATATTAAAATCCGTAGAAAATTTAATAAGTCTGATAAATATTTTTAACTATATACATGATTTAATTGAAACTCATTAAATATAGAATGTTCCCATTTAAATTTAATACTGCATTTTTATTAAGGAAACGATTTCAATATTCAATGGGTTGTTGCACTCTGACTAGGAATTTTCCATTGATCAATGTTACATTTCTTTGATCAATGTTACAAAAATATTTATGCATATAAAATGTTTTGATAAATATAAATAAGATACCCTGAAAAATAAGAATAAGTACATAAAATTTTAAATTAATGTATCTTTATAAATTAAATTTTAAATTTCTTAATTGATTTTAATAAAATAATTGCCATGAAATAATACATACCATTTGACTTCTGAAAACGGTTTACCATTTAATTTTGCTTTTAATACTAATGATTCACCTTCAGTAAGATCAACCTTTGATGGTAACTTATCAATTATTCTTGGTGCAAAGTCTAAAATAAAAGAAAACCTGATATCATTTAAGCAAAAATGAATAATAAGTTTTCTATTATATCAGAGTATAATAAAAAAAAAGTATTTTTTTCACATTCTCATAAAATATTAATTGCTTAAAATTAAGAGATTAATAAAGCTCTTTTTATAATAGAATTTCATGACATTAAAATGAATGAAAATGCACAATTCATTCATTTTAATGTTAAGTTATAATAAGTAAAGCCCTCATCGTATATACATTGAGATGCATTAAATTACTGTCGAGAAATGTTTATTACATATGTATAAACCAAGATAAAAATGTTCTAAATTATGATAGATTTTCTAACCAAATTAAATTTTAAAATGTATTTAAAAAGGTAAAAATTAATAATAGAATATTACTTCCTCTATTTTCTACTTATACAACATGTGGTATTAAATCAAAAGCAAAATTAAAGCAAAAATGATGGAAATTTATAGCCTGTTATCTAAATATTCAACTTCAAACAAAAAAGTATTTTAAAAATATTACATTAAAATATTCTGATATTTTTGAATAAAAATACAATGCTTTGCCAAATTTTTCTCTAACATTATGCTCATATATTATTACATTATGTTATACTAGAATAACCTAAAAAATGGATTGTTCAGACAGTAATTTCATTTTTTATGAAATGAAAAATGTACAGCAAATAAATATTTTATTGAATTGCATATTGTTAATTCAGTCCAATAATTTTTGGCCTCTTCATGATCAAGTAGCATGATTCCACACTCATAAAATCATTGGTTTTTACCAGCAAAAAACTGATCCATGTGGGAAAATGAAATTACTCTCTAAATAACCTATTATTACTTTTATCTTAGCCTAGAGAGATATAACAAAAAATAAGAGCCATTAAAGTTGTAGTAAGTAGAAATCCATTAACATTAAATGTCAAAATATAAAAGAGGTATTTAGTCCCAAACGAATTAAATAATTTATTTTATCTTAGGTTATTACTTTACAAAGGATACTGTGAAGGCTACAAAATTTGAAAATTGATCATTGATATGATGATGCATACAATCATTAAATTATATAGAATCATGGCTCTTTGCATTTCAAAAAGGATTGAAAAACAATGCTTTATGTCACCATTACAATAGCAGAATCATTTAAAAGACATGAATTAAATATTTATGTGATGAAGAAAATGTGAATAAGAAATAAATAGAAAGATGTGAGTTATTTGAATAAGGCCTAAAATTTAAAGTGCATTCTGAGTCACTAAAAACATTCAAAAGTAATAAAAATCAAAAAGTTTGGTCATATACAGTGAGAATAAAATGTACAAAAGTATAATAAAGTTTACACACTTAACATTTTGTTCAAAATTAATTAAAAAGTATTTACAAATGATATAAGAGTATAACTTTCCACAATTTCGAATATAAATTAGCCAAAATTTTGCATACATTAACAGCTTGAAGAAAGTATTAAGCAACATATTTTAAGAGTCTGAACTTAATATTTCCAACAAAAAATATTATGTACTTAAATTATGTATATACATAAATTTATGTTTTTTAATAATGTATCATAATTTGCGGCAAAGTTTTGAAAATAAATTATATGTAATAAAAGAAATCTCAATTATTGGGAAAATAATTCATTTTTGTCATAATTGCCAACATAAATTGAATCTTTAAAAAATAAATTCATTGTTGGTTAATTCCCAGTGAACGGTACGCTCCTTGTACGGTACGCATATATACGACGGTACGCATATACACAATTTTTAATTAATTGTATATAATATTGTATAAAATTATATTATTTGTATAAAATAATATAATTTTATATTATATAATTATATTAATTGTATATTGTATAATTATATTAATTGGGTAAAAATAGCGTACCGTACACTGGGATACAGCCTCATAGTTGATTATTAAAAAGTAAATTCATAGTTAATTAAAATTAAGCAAGATTACCATGTAATTTCTGGTATTGGATATGCATGTACTCCTGCATGGAATTTAAAATCGTCACCTAATTCCAAAGATTGATCTTTTATATCTTTCACAAATATTAGAGCTTGAGCTACAAGAAATAAACAATATTTCAATACTCAAAATTATTTCTGAAAATTAAAAAAAAAAAAAAAAAGACTTAAAGAACCAACATTAAAATTCTTAATAAAATAATTGATTTTTGCACTTTATAAATGTGTGCATATTTAAATAAGGAAACAAATGTTGAAATCAAGTACAAATTTAAGTGATAAATTATTTTAAAATAATAGAAGTTTCTTAAGAAAAACTCGTTATTAGCATTACTTTCCTTAAAATTTACAAAATTAACTTTGTATAGCCTTGAAATAAACATCTGTAATTTGATTGTGAATTATACCCGATTATTAACGAACATGAAGGAAACACTTTTAAATAGTTATGTTTTGTATTTTTCTATGTATTCAAAGCAATTAACATATAAATTTATTATAACATATAAATTTGAACTAATGAAATTTAAGAACATATTAAACTTTTAAAATGAAATAGAGTCTATAAAAGAATATGATATAAATTAAATAGAGTTTGTAAAAGAATTACAGTAATAAACAGTATAAAACATTTTGTTATTTTATTAATTTGGTACTTATTTTGCATTACTATATAACAATTTTGAAATGTGATTTTCTTAAAAAATAAAACTTGTAATCATGTTTTTCATTGATTTTTAAGATTTTGTGTTCAAAGATCATAGCGATTTAACGCCACTCTAATTATTTTTTCTATTTTTGTGTTTTAAGTAGTTTTCTTTGCACTACATTACTTATAAATTCTACACTAAAATTTATGACAATATTTTCAATTTTAATGTAACAAAAATTTCAGAAGAAATAATTTTAATAATATTAGGTATCATATAATCAGAAGTAGATTTTTTAAGAAGTCAATATTGATGTACTTTACTAAGTTTTTCCATAATTCCATTCCATGTGTAACAAAGAAGTACACTATGATTAGATACATGTTAAGTGCATAATCATTAAAAAATAATTACAAAGTGAAAGCAACATTGATGTACTTTTTTCATTTTAGTACACTGGCCTGGAGAGAAATATTTTATGGGAAATGTAAAAGAAACCATAATATTTTAAGTAATAACCAACACTAGCAAATTTTTGAATAAATTAAAATGAATACGAAGGAAATACTTTTATATTCGATTGTAAATTACACATTTTTCTGTGTATTCAAAACAATTATAGCTATTCATAAATTTCCAAGATTTTCATAACTTTTAAGACATGATCAATTTTGATATTTATTGACATAAAATGAGTAGCATAAATTTATTAAATAATTAATTTAAAAAAAAAACAATTTAAAAATGATCGTTACTATATCAGTAACATAAAAACTTCCCATACCAATATCATAATAATGGAATAGTAATCTATTCAAAGCAATGTATCTCCGTTATCTACACTAAATAAAATTTTTGTCTTTTAATGCAACATCATGCTTTACGATAACAAGTTATTTTTTCAACATATTTCTTTGATATGCAATGAATATACTAGTATATGTAATCACAATGGTATTAATAATCAAGTGCTTTCAGAAAAAGGCAGATTCTACATAAGAGCAATATTACAAGAGCGATGAAAATACATGGTACCATTTTGAATTAGATGCAAAAACACACATAAATTCATTAAGTAACATCTTTTTTAACCAGTGCAAGAATTTTGATTAATTTAATTAAGAATTTACTCAGAGTTTGCTTAAGAGTTACATATTACAGAACAATTTTTTTCTATTTTATTTACATAATAATGACTTTTCACAGTTCAAAATTCGAGTTCACTGCTCATGTATCTTCACTTCGTTTCAAATAAACGTGAAAAATGTGACAAGAACATTAAAAAAATGTTCGTAGATTAATATAGTCTATAAAATATTATACAAGGTTATTCAATATTCGAGAAATTTAGAGGGAAAATGTATACATCTTTTATTAACATAAATAAACTTTAAAAATACTTTCAAGTCATTGTTAGAAAATAATTCAAATAATTGTAATTTCTAGGTTTTTGAATCAAATTAATTTTTTGAATATTATATTATTTAATATCAGCATTCGGCATTCATCTGTATTCAAAATATTGCCAACATTGATAGAAAATTCGAAAATATTTCTCTGCTACTTAAGACGTAATTGAAATTTGTCAGTAGCCGTGGATATGCCTCCCATTTAAGATTAGCGTGATTCAGCTTTATTGCAGTTAATTTGCTATGACAGTATACAGTTTACAAACAGGTCGTAAATTCAGTAGACCATCCGATTGAGACGCCGTCTTACAGTGTACAAATCTCGTCTCATCGATGTCATAGCATGGCGTAACTAAGACGTTGTTATGCATATTTTAAACCATAAGGATTTCTAAAGAAAATTTTTCATTTGTGCTTTAATTATATTCTGATATGTTTTCATTATATTGTGGTGAAACAATTCTGCTCGGAAGTTGGCAGCAGCAGCTAAAAAAACTTTCTAGTCTGTTACAGCTACTTTCTCACAAAATTACACAAACAACTCCCTCACTTAGGTAAGTGAGAGCGCCATCTATATTATGACAGAGGTCTTAATATATTCCCCCGGGTTGAAATGTGAATTTCAAACAAAACCATAAATTTACATTACAAAACATCATGACATAATGTAAATAATAACTTCAAGTTTGATAAATTCACTTTTTAACCTTTGACAACATTAAACATCATACAATAAACATACATTACAATATAGATAAGAAATATGTAAAATGTATATCAATGAATAATATGCAATTCAATTTTTGTTGCACTTTCGAATATGATAAATATCTTTTAATTTACAGGTAAAATACTTAAACTTCTAACATTTCGTTTCATAATAGTACCATTTAGCAATCTAACATTTAAAACTCTTATTTTAGAAACCTTACCAGAGAAAACTTGTTCTATTCTGCCCATTAAGCATTTATTCATTGGAAGATTATCTTCTTTTATCAGAATTAAAGAACCTATTTCTACATTATCATTTTTAAACAAGCATTTCGTTCTTTCTTGCAAGTTGCTTAATTAATTTCTTTTCCAGAGTTTCCATATTTGTTGAGTAGCCTTTGTTGTTCTTTTTTATCCATTTAGATTACTTTCTTTTATATTAGCTAAGTTAGGTTCCTTAATATCTTTTAAATGTCTGCCTATCAAAAAATGACCTGGACTTAATGTTTTAAAGTTACCAAAATCAGAACTTTATGATTTTGGTAACTTAATTAGTCTAGAATTAATCATTTCTTCAAATTGAATAACTATAATTAAAAATTCTTCTAAAGTGAAGTTGTTGTTTCCTTCTACCCGCCTTAAGTGGTATTTAAATGACTTTACACACGATTCCCAAAGACCCCCAAAGTTAGGTAATCTAAGAAGTATAAAATTCCGATCAATATTTTCGTCCGAAAAACAATTACCTAATTTATCAGGATTTTTATTTTTTTAGAATTTTTTCAGTTTTTTATTTGCACCAACAAATGTTTTTGCATTATCCGTGAATAGTTTAGAGCATTTACCTCTTCTAGCAATAAATCGTTTTAAAGAAGTTATAAAGGCTTCCGATGACAAATCGGTTACTATTTCCAAATGAACTGCACGAGTAACTAAGCAAATAAAAATTGCTACGTATACTTTATTAAGCGTTTCTTTTCTTCGATTTTTAAATCTAACATGAAATGGACCACTGAAATCAATACCTGTAAAATTAAAGGGACAAGTTTGTTCTATTCTTTCTTTAGGCAAATTTTCCATTATGGGATTCTGCATTTTTGGCATATTTTTAAAGCATATCAAGCATTCATGCACTTTTTTCCTACATTGATTTCTACCATTAAGTGGCCAAAATTTTGGTCTTATGCAATACAATGGGTTGAGGATTAGCATGTAAATATTTTTCGTAATAATATTTTAAGATAACCATAGTTAATTTATTAGGCTTAGAAAGAATAATAGGATTTTACCTATCGTAAACAAAATTTGAATTGTTTAATCTACTTCCAACACTAAATATATTTTCTTCATCAAGATATGGATTTAAAGATTTTAATTTAATGTTACCTAAAATGGGCTCATTTTTGATTATTTTACTTATGTCTTCCGAAAATTCATCTTGTAGTATGAATTTTACCCTAAACATTTCTGCTCGCTCAATTTCTGAAGATTTTAATATACCTGAGCTGAAGATTCTAATATACCTAGGCAAGGTCAGCTTCTTAACAAGTGAAACTCGACTTTTCGAAACAACGAGATTTATTTCAGCCTCATTACTTTGTAGACTTTGAAATTAACTGCTGCACCATAAGCCTTGTTGCTAGCATCCGAAAAGCCCTGTATTACTACATATTTATTGGAAGAATTGTCCAAAATAAATCTCGGGATTTTCAATTCTGAATGATGAGGAAATTCCGTACACCACTTAGACCATTGTTCCTCTATATCTGTAGGAAGCTGTTCCTCCCAGGATAGATTTCTTCGCCATAATTCTTTCAAAATACATTTAATTGTTATAGTGAATGGAGTTTAAAGTCCTGTCAACTTCCCAGCAGCTTGTAAGATGAATCGTTTCGTATTCTTTTTGGCATTAAAGAATTCTATTAGATTTTTTACTTCCACTGTCAGGCAATCTTCGGCAGTATTCCAAGTAATTTCTAATATCTTTCCTAAACTGGTTCCTGATTCCACAGAAGAAACTGGCCGATGAGTATCAAAGTTTTCCTTATTCCATCTGTTCATTAAGCTCAACTTGTTGGAATTCCATCTTTTTAGTTTCATACTTGTTTCCTGCATTATTTCTTTTGCGTTATAAGAAATTTGGAAGGTTTCTTCAACATTATTAGCTCCAGTTATCAAATCATCTACTTAAAAACAAGTGTTTAATAAATGAACTGTGGTTCGATATCTTTCACCGCGATATCTTTCAATATGATGCTTTATCGTGACGGCTAACAGGAAGGGGCTTGATTTTACTCTCAAGAGAACAGGCTTAAATCTGTAAATTTCAATCCCATAGTTATCTCTTTGGAGAACTTTATCATTTTTCCAGAGGAATCTTGTTGCATCTCTATCATCTGTTGACAACGATAATTTCAAAAACGCCTTTTCGATATCGGCTTTGAATGCTACTTTATTGAAACGAAATTTGATTAATAGATACATTAAATTTGGATTAAGATTTGGACCGGGTAACAATCAGTCATTTAAAGATATCTGACCATGATCATATGAACTTGTACCAAACACAATGCGTACTTTGGTAGTAAATTTATCACTTTTGCAAACAGGTTGATGAGGAAGATAAAATGAGTGTTTACCTGAAGAGATTTCTCGGGCAGAGACTTTGCAATAAAATTTGCCTTCAAATATTTTATTATTTCATTATATTTTTTGTTTATGTAAAATGGGGTTTTTATAAAGTCGTTTTGAAGGATATCTAAGTCTCCTTTCTGCAACAGTATAGTTATAACTTAAAATAAATGAATTGGAAGTCACTGTAAGCATACTTCGTAACGGTATCTTTATAAGTTACTGTTTCATCAAATTTTTGTAAAACATCATCATTAGAATGTAGCTTTGGATCATCTCTTATACCTAATGATTCCAGATCGCAAAATCTTTCAAAGTCATTGTTATCATTTATTGTTAAATAACACTGCAATTTATTTGGAATTTCTATTTCGTTTATAGAACTTCCAACTATTCAACCGAAAAAACAGTTTCGCGTGATATTTTCGTTTTTTGATTTAATTTTAATATGTGATAGAAGAAAGAGTTCACCTCCAATTAAACAATCTATTTTTCCTGGCTTATTACTGGCCTAACTCCGGATCAGCATAGTTTAAATTCTTCGGTAAATCTAATTTTGATATATCTATTTGTTTTGAAAGAGTTAAATCTGTATTTTTTGCACTATTAAAAATTTAATGCCTGTTTTAAAATCTTTATTAGCATTAGAAATTGTAGTGAATATCTTTCTTTTAACTGTTAAAGAAGACCCATTAATCCCTGCAGTGGGTGCGTTAACATATTTTTTCTTTATTCCTAACAAGTCAGCAACTTCATTCGTACCGAAAAACGATTGCGAGCATGAATCCAGTAGGGAGCAAAAAGAAAATAAACTTCCGTTTTTTTCCTTTTATTTGTATTTTAGTTGTACTTGGTATGGTACATACTTGGGTGCAGCCGAAGGGGAAAGAGAGGCAGGGATTAGTCATCGTAAGTGAGCTTAGAACTTCAACAGTGTCGCGCTCTTTCAAGGTCAAAGGTGTTTCTGTTCGTTCGCCGTCCCTGCATATGAGAGTATGGTGTTTCCGGAGTAGATTTTTCTTCTCGCATATTTGTCAAGTTATTTGATTTTTCCATTCCGAAAGCTTATGGGATTCGAAACAGTTAAAACAAAGATGTTTCTTTTTTATTTCGTTGTAGCGATCATTAATACACATTTCATGAAATTTGTAAGTGGGATGCGAATTAATTGAACATATTGGACAATTGGAATTTGATTTTATCATTATACTTTTAAAATAGTTTTCACCTTTAGGCTTTACATATGAAGGCTGTGATTTCTTTGTATATTTCTATTATTTGACTTCGCTTTAACAAAAAATTAATAAATTCTTGTCAATCTGAAAACTCGTTTGTGACTTGTATCATTTCCTATTGTTTACGCATTTCTTTATCTAACTTTAGAGAAATAATATAGATTAGCAATAATTCAGATAATTTATTCAATTCCAAATCTAAAAATTTCAGAACTCTTAAGTGTTTTAAAATATTATCTGTAAATTTTCTCAATTCTCTTGATGATTCATGAGTTAGTTTCAATAAAGATAAAATTAAATTTACATGTGAGTCCGCTGTTAATTTCTTGTTTCCATGCCTTTCTTCAAGAGTTTTTAATAAAGAATTAAAAATGTCATCTTTTGTTTGAATTAACCTTTTAAGGTTGCTTTTAAATAATAAAGTTTCTGCGTTTCATGTAAATCATTATTGTAAACAATCAAAGAATAAAATTATATAAAAACGTTCCGATCTTCATAATTACCATAAAATATGGGTAAAGGTATTTCAGGAAGTTTAACCATTGAGGCATTTTGATATTTGTTTCTTATCAAATTCATTTGTATTTTTCAATCTAGAAATAAGGAATTTCAGCGTGACCTCAATTTTATCCAGGCTTTCTTGAATCTCCTCTAAGTTGTTTAAAGGTTCATCAACACACATATTTACTTCTTCTGGTAA
>JAPDSC010063948.1:0-17040 GCA_026290005.1 Latrodectus geometricus | reverse complement strand
TATATAGACACTTGATACGTAAATACATGTATTTAATATTTGATTTTGCAACCTCTAGGGTCTTATCATCCAATACTTAGGACGAACTGATAGTTGAATAGTTAGCTCACTTGATTTAAGTTCAACAATTCATGGGTTCGAATCCTACCTTGGACATGGACGTTTGTAGTAGTTCTGAATCCACTTTAAACCATAAGTCCCTGTTTAATTACCCTTTATGCACAGAAAAAAAGATTACCGTTTAATGACCAATAATTGGAATAGTAAATTGATATACATTTTTTTCTTTTCTTTTTTTCCTTTTTAACCATAAAGTGGTTGTTTCTTTCGTTACAGTTGAGATCATGTGTACGTCACTTTATTTTACCTAAAATTGGTCTGTGAGTTCAGCAAATAATCGTTTTCCCCAATAATGCTGAATATACAATTTTGTCCACCCATCAAAAACAAGCAATTTGTCAGTGGGATCAGCTCTTCAGTGAGCAGTTGGAACGAAAATTTTGGACAATATGTTAGTGGGATTGGTTATTTTATATATTATTGGAGTTTCTTGTGTGTGTCTCTCTTGATACCTCTATTAAAAATACCGATATTAAATTATACCTCTTTTAAATTATACCTCTATTAAATTATAAATACTTATTAATTATTCAGTAAAGATAAATTTAGTTCATATAGCATGTAAAGCACATTAAATATTATTATTTTTATTTATGCAAGAAATAAATAAATCATAACATCCACTTTATCGATAGTTTAAATCGGCAAAGACGATTTAAATGTTTTTTTTTCTTTTTCTTTCTTTTTTTGTAAATTAAAATATTTTTTTTAAAATGTAAATTAACAAAATTCAATAGTTTTAGTTACATATTTGTTTAAAGAATAAACATAAACCTTTTAAGGAGACAAATTCATACGTTATAGTTTCGTATTATATAAATACATTTTCAAAATTTTGTGAATTATAAAACAATGTATTGAATGATAAGGCCCAACGTAAGAGGAAAACTGTATGATTTTATACTTAAGTAAATACTTTTTTTTGTGTGGTGTCTTCATTTCATACACGTAGTACATCTTGAAAAATAATTGGTATTCTTTCAGTGTCGTCAATATAATTCTCAATTTACGGCTTTAAAACAAGAATTCTTTTTCATTAGTAAAACATCTACATTCATTGGTTATACAGGAAATTAATTCAAGTAATTTACTACATAACCAATAAGCAGTTAATTTAATGTATACCAATAAGCATAAAGCATCACACTAATGACGTACAACTTTTTGTTAGATTGCTTCTAAGCGTAATAGTTGAACATTAACAGAAATACATTAAACCGAGTTAAAAATCATTTTTTAACATTCAAAATATTTTAATATATAATTAATGTACTGTACGAAGCAAAAAATATGTATGGGGGAGACAACAGTATATCAAAAATTAAAACATAGAATTTGTTTAATAAACCGAATTTTATATATAAGCATTTATAAATGAATAATTTAAAAAAATTTGGAATTAGGTCTAGTGCTAAGACATTGTTCTTCAGAGCAAACAGTCCTGGGTTCAAATCCCAGCTCCTGTTGATCAACAGTAGATGAGCGTTGTGCTGCTGCATGCATGTCTATCGGGTCCTGTGCTTGAGAGTTTTTCCAGGTTTTCTCTTTTGCGACACGTAAATTCGAACCATCACCTATGAAAAGCCCTTCTGGAAAAGAATTTATGCGACGATTGTTAAAAATGCCTAACATTCGGTCTTTAATCTGTCCATTTGGTCGTGCCAAATCATTTTTGGATTGCAGTGAAAAACGTTTCCATTTAGTGACAAAATAACATGACTTACATAGCAGGGCGAGAGAAACCCCGACAGTACCTTAAGATCAACGGGTTTTTAGAACACTCCTAAAATCAAATGCCTTTAAACTTTGAGCCCCATTCAAGTGAATAATTCACACCTTCCCTTCATACATGCTGCAATAACGGAAGGATGTTGCCAAATATGGTATGGAAATAATAGGATAATATTAAACGAAGTGGAGATAGGTTAATAATTCTGAGATTTTAATCGAATGAATTCCTAAAAATATCGAATTCATGTTTAATCATTTATTCAATTGTCGGTTTGTACTAATTGTTTGTTTTAGTAATTTTCTGGTTTTGTACTAATTTAATAATTATTAAATTAGAGATTTTTAAAAAACAATTATTTTTAATTTTGAGCATTTTAAACAATAAAAATATCCAACATGAAACAATTGCCGTACACCCTATCTAGTGGTCAGCATGCTTGACGGCGGAGGGGGAGGTTCTGACCTCAAATCCCAGTTCAGGCATGGATATACGTTCTCTTTCTAATGTCTTTGACCTTTTCTTATGTTGCCTACCCTTTAAACAGGTACCTAAGTTAGTCTTCTCTACTTTTCCAATTGAACTTATTTAGTGTGCAGCTCAACCCATATTGCAAGCCCGGCTGGAACAAAACAACATGAAACAATTCAGATTTACCCAAGACGTCTTGTTAGGTCACGCAAGTTAGGCTGGCAAAATTTTTACTGAGAATATTTTAATTCTAGAGTCTAAGAAACCCCCCGATTATGTTAATACAAAAATCTCTTCTATGTCTAAAAAATAAACAGCGTCATTAATATCGGTGCTTTCATCCATTCTGCAGGATAGAATTTGAATTTACCAATTTTAAATTCAAATAAAATCATTTTATTGATGAATGAACAACTATAATTTTAGATTAATATGACTTTAGAAATAATAGAATAATATGATAAGAATTAGTCTCAAAATGCTTTATATTAATACTCCACAAAATCTGATTATTTTGGAATTAATTTAACGCTGACAACTAGAAATTTACTAATCACTAAAAAAGCAAAAGTATTTTAATTTGAAATTTCAGTGGGAGCAAGTTTATTATTTATTTGAACACTCGTTAGCTGACATAAACACTAATTCATTCAAATAAAATCTAAAAATGAAAAAGTAATTAAGATTATATATCATTAACAAAACACAAAATGTACACAGAAAATAATATAGATAAATTTAATACTATCAATTATGTATTCGAGAAATCCAAAGTAACTTGTGTGCAATTCCATCCAAATATGGTTCATTCCATCAAATCAAAACCTAAAACGTATGAAATCCTACAAAAAATCAGCAACAGCGCCATCTATTTAAACGTTTTTCTTTAAATGTTTATTGTTGAATTTAGTATTTGTATGTGTTTAATTATTACTTTTATCTGCGATTATCAATTCATTATACATTTTATTCTCAGATAATTATCGCTGCTTCAAGTAATAGTTTAAAAAATATTGGGTTTTTTGGAAAGTCATTTTGTTTCCCTCTCCCCCCTTGAATCAGATTTTTGTTAGTGAAAAGTATCCATTTTATGAGTAGGAAATCATACTACAACCAGAAAAATGATAAAAGGTATTCGACTAGAATTGACAATATACAATTCAATAATATTAGCTATACGTTTTTCATTTTCATATAAAGCGAAACAACCTTCCAAACGATCCAATAGTTTAAGAATTGTATGTGCTAAAATATTTAAAAGTAGTCTACTTCTACAGTATGTAGTATACTTTCATACAGTTTTTCTTTTTGGATTTTATTTTTCTTTATTCATAATTAGATATGAAAAATAAAACTAGATACAAGTCATGGGAAATGAATGATGTGTTCTTTAATTATGTGTTGGTAATAAAACAAAACTTGTTGATAAAAATTCTGTGAATTGATATAAAATCACTATCATTTGAAATCATTATATAGTACTGTGGTTTTAGGTTATCTTTCAATGCGTTTACTTATACCAGAACCGCGAAGAATAGACAAATTCTTCGTGATTATTATCAAATGTAGGTACATCCCTCACACCAAATTTACATTCCAAAATGGATTCTAATAATTTATATGTATCTTCATATGGCATCCGAAATTCTTAAGTGTTGTATGCATTAAAAGCATGAACGGCTTTACATGTGTGAAAATTTTCGCCAATTTATTCAAATTAAATATGAAAGATAAGATTAAATTTAGAAAATCTCTTCTTCCTTCTAAACATAATCAGGTTAATAAAATTAAATAAATACTGGAGAAGGCTTCAACAGTATTGTATACAAAGGAAGCATCTCACTTATAACAGGTAGTCGCTGTCAATCACCGTGCTTAGGTATTCTCAGCATATTAATAGTTCCATGTTAACGTAAATGTCAACTGGGGTGTTGACTTCTTCATTTGACTTAAAATTAAGAGGAGTTTATTGTGCTTTATGGTATTGGTCAGAAAAAATGGGCAGTTTAGTTATTTATAAATGTTCCAAACCGATATATTTTGCTGAACTAGCTTGGTAAGAAAAATAAGTAATACATGTTATGAAATAAACTGAGCTTGCTTTGATTTTGACTTGAACTTTAGGATATTGTGCAAGTAAGGTGAAACACATATAATTGTGAAAATTATTAAATGTTATGGCGTCTGTTTTGCTACATTTCAAATTCATTGCATTAGCTTCCAAGCCACCGAATGTATATCCTTTTATCTATCGCTGTGAAAACGCAGCTTGTCCTTACTTGGACCTTGTGCCATTGGCGGTAAAAATTTCAAATGTTTGTTTATATTACCAGCGACTAGCTTATTTTTAATTAAAAAAAAAAACGTGTAAAGTTTAAATTTTTACTTAAAAGTTTGAAGAAAAATTCAATTAGTATAGTTTTTCCTTACTTAAGTGTACGAATTACTAATAAACATATACAATAATTTATATGTAATTAAAAAAAAGAAATTACATTGTCGCTGAAACAAACCAACTATTCGATTTCCATATTTTAAAATAAATATTATTTCATGAAGAAAATTAATGCAACTTGCAATATTCAGCATAGTATCTAAAATCTCAATTCAAAATGATTTCACTCATTGGTAGTCACTGAGCCTTAAATGCATGGAAAAAAAGTGTAATTGCAGCTTTTAAGAAAACAATAAAAAGTTCTTACATTAATCTTGCGATTTAGCTTAAAATTAGTGTTTATAATTTAGTTTTTTCGTCACCTGACATAATCGGAAGCCTATCGTGTCTCGTTATTGACGCGAATACTTAGAATGCAACTAGCAGACTTGACGTTAGTTATTACATTTGAGTTGCCTCTATTCCAGCGCTCTCATAGATTTAACATTACGTGACCTCACTACTCGATGTGCGGCTATAATGAACTCATTGTCTAATGATATTTCAGAGTTTTAAATTTTTTTTACAACTGCGCAGTTTAAATGCTATTTTTTTCGCCATTTTCCATGCCAAATGAAAATTATTGACGTTATAAGTTGTCGAAAGTAAGCAACATTTTGTGCATTCACCAGCAACATCTATCGGCAATGGTTTTAAAAACTGAACAGAAATAATTACATGAATTGGTTATTTATTTTTATTTCCGTTGTCCTAATTTAGTAGTAACGAACAATTGCAGACTTTTGAATTTTAAAACAGCAAATTTAGATTTAGAATGAGCATATTAATTTCAAAACAGGACAATTTAACACCCTAAAAACAAATGCATTTATATTAATTATTTTTATAATTTATTTTTTTAAAAATATTTCAGAATATTTAAGCAGATATTATACTTAATAGGATATATTTTTCTGTAATAAAAATGATTTAGTTTTAGTCAAAATTTAAAAACATTTAACCGAATAGAATGACGAAAATATCAACACTTATACAGTGTTTTAGTAAAACTATTACATTTTTATAATTTAATTAAGCCCTATTAATTAAATTTTAATTAACATGATTTAATTAAAATTTTATGCTATTTAAAACCTTAGAATTTAAACTTTAATAAAATATTTATTTTTCACAATTTAAAGGTGTACTGCTTCAGGATTTTGCTGATATTTTTAGTTTTGAGATAGATGCTTTTAACTCGAATTACTTCAAAACCATGATTGTATTTAAATATAAATGATTAAAATATTGACTAGTCTTTCTGAATTTCCATTAAATGGTGTGCAATGAAACTCAAATTTTTTAGCCTCTTCACGAAGCTGTGATTTGTTTCAAATGCATATAGATTAAAATATCTAAAGTACTGTTTAATAGTTAAAAAATATAATGAAAAGTATTTAACTGTTATTTTTACTGCTAATAAGAGCATTTTTAAAAGTTCAACCATTTATGTTTAAGTCTCCGCTAGACACATGGCTCGTAAGTAAGTTATTCATCAATATCCAGATGGAAGTCTTGTGAACAATAATGTGTAATAGCAGAAATTAGAGATTTTATTTCAGATGGCAAACGATTGGTTTCCATCATTTTAAAAATGATGATTCAAATGATAAAATTGATTGAAAATAATCGCAAGATGGCGGATTTTCATGCTAAATTATAGAAAATTTTACTACTGACAAAATTCCCAAATAATTTTTCACGAAATCTGGAATCCATCTAGTAAAAATATGACATCTTTAAAAATGTAAGCCAGACAGGCGAACTATTACTACTTCTAGCAAAACAATTGTTTTCTTATAGCAAACCTAATGGAAATTTCGAACATTCATTGGGCAATGAGTGAGAATTTCCGCAACTCTAGTTCTCGCATAATGTTAAATCTATGAGATTTGCTTCCATGAAACAAAGGCAACTCTAATGTAATAGGCTCTTTAATTTTACAAAGTTAATTAGCAAAAGTTTCATGAAGCTAATTAATCACGATTGAGATGCAAGAAAAATTCTTCCTAGTGAGGAAGCGAACTTCATTCCACATTGATCCGGCCAATATAGGTAAAATTATGAGGGTTACTCCGCTAGTGCGGTATTGAAGTTGGAGAAGAAGGCGATTTACCAAGCGTTAAAGTTGTTGAAAATGTTAGGAAGGCCACAAATTCGTAGATGATCGCATGAGACATGTATCGAGAGACAAGCCGAAGATCTCGCGAGATTCACATGAGGTCAAATGACGTCACAAATATCTTAACTACGTCAAAAAATGGGCGGAGCGCGAGACAAATCTGGATATCGAGCTGGTTTGAAATATCTGGCAACTTTCCGCGAGACATCGCTAATTTCAATTTCTGCAGGAAAAGTATACCACGTTGATATCGAGAGTACTAGTTATTACAAGTTTAAATTTGAAGAGGAGGAGTTAATTATAAATCTTTATAGAGGTAATATTTTTTTTAATATTGCAATCGGAAATGGAACCGGAATGTAAACAAATTCTCATTGGTTTAAAATATCCATGACGTCACATTAAGACCTCCATAAGACGGTGTCTCAATCGGATGGTCTACCGAGTTAGCGGCCTGCCTTAAATAGACGATTCATTTAAAAGTACCAACATGCGAGTTCAAGTTAGGTTGTTGTAGTGCTGTTTGAACTTTGGTTAAGTGACCAGGTCGACACTTCAGCTGTCAACTTTCTCTGCACTCTACGCCATACCACCCGAAATAGTGCTTCCTCAACACATTTGAGTTCCCCACTTATTGATGTGCATAACATTCAGATCATGAAATAGACGCTATTTAACTGGTTGCTACTGCGCATCGAGTCATCTACTTGGTGGCTGCGCACGTGCAAACTTAAATTTGTTTCCTGTGCGTTTCTTTCTGTTTATTTTTATCCAGTGAAATCCCTGAACTTGACATATTTCATTTATGTTCAAATGACGAAGTCAACACCTGAACTAACATTCCAGGGGATATTGGTTTTCCTATGGAATTTTTAACATTGACACATTCCTACATTTTCCATTCCTCACTAAATAAAAAGTACCTAACATCAAGTTGTATTGGTTAATTATGTTTCCACAAAACATTCTAAATAGTTAAGATATGACTAATATATGCTCTTCCGTAATGTATTTGACTTGAAGTCTTTGCCTAAAAATGATTATAATACAATTCAATAGAAATTGTAGTTTAAAAACTGAAGGAAATTTAATCAGCGCAACATTCATATTGTCTCTTCGCATTTCCATTGAGGTTATAGAAATGCTTTCCCTTCGTCAGATATTATTTAATATCTTAAAAGAGAATCTCCTTATCTAACAGCTTGAATAAACTTCGCCTACTATCGTATTTCTACTAGAATTTAGTGACCTTATCGATTGAAACTCACCTTGTTTAGTCGTCAGGGTGCCCGACTGCGGATAGAGACGTCCTGAGTTCAAATCCCGGTTCGGCCATGGATGTACTTTCTCTGTGCTTTGTCCTTTTCTTGTATGAATGGTTGCTTACCCTATAAATGGGTACCTATGGCATGTGTGTACTGAGGAAATTGGACTCCACTCCAAATTATGATTTAGTTGGAAAAGTGGAGCAGCGCACTGCATATTGCCTGGTTGGCTGGCACTCGAAAAAAAAAAAATTATATTTTCTATTCTCTTGAACATTAACGGTTATACTCACAGTGAAAAAATGTTATACAGCAGCACATGATATGCCACGCTTTCAAAATCTGTGACTTCCAGTTAAAAACGTGTACCTAACTCGTGAAAAAATTTTTTTTACCCTTAAATTCCTTAATGATACATGCTATTTTCCCGGCTGCTTTTAAATGTTTGTCTGAGGAAAGAATTAAGATCATAAACCAGCTATAAAAGCGAATTGAATGAACTGTAAATAGATTAAAAATGTTATTTACTCAATAAATCTTTGGATCTCGAAGAGTCGCAACTTTATATATATATATATATATATATATATATATATATATATATATATATTGCATTTTTCATTAACATATGAGAAAAAACTTCTAACAGGGTCACTGAAATTAGCAAAAACTACATAAGAAAACTAATATCAGCGATCAAATTCTGACTTGGGTTAAATTTTATTATTGCTTTTCAAATTTGCTGTTAAACTTCTGTTTGTACAATGAAAGTATTTCACAGGAGATTTTCAAAAACAAACTATAAAAAATCAGCCTTTTCATGTGTATATTTTTATCATTCCTACATGTTTATATCTTCCATCTACATTAGTTTTTATCTCATGCGCATGAGCCTCTTTTTGAAAAAATGATCAAAGACGAAATTGGTGTCTCTCAACCAAAACAAAGAGCGTTTTATTCACTAATGGCAAATGGTTTACGTAAACTAAGTCATGTCGGAGTGGCAATGTCTTTCCATTGGTTAGACATGGTTTAGAGAGGAAGATGCTTGCTTAGGTATCGACCTCGTCACTTAATGGTAGTTCAGATTTATGACGTGATTGGCTGCCTTTAGTATATTTACTGTCGACAGAAATAGGGAGCCAACAGCGAATTAAAAGCAAATAAATCCAGTAATATTAAAATAAAGCATGAGTGTTGCTGCATTTTTAACTTTTGACAGCATCATTAGGGTAATATTCACAATGGATGGTTAGCCTAAACTCTAGGATGCCCCTTGATTCTCGCCAAGCTGAGCAAAATCCTATCATATTCTGATAGCAACAGAATTATTGATTGTTCTGTGGCAACAAAGATCAATAAAATCGATAGCTAAACAAAAATCGCCAAGTTTGTCAAGGGGGCACCCTTAAATATAGTTTTACGCAATGGATAAAAGAAAACTAACGTTTCTTTCATAGTTTAATGCTTTAAATTTAAAACTAACAAACTTTGCTAATTAAGTTAGTTCAAGGAAATGATTAAAGTGAACAGAGCCATAAGCAGTTTGGCGAGTAAAGGTAACGATTTCGATAATGAGATGTGGGTTCGATACCAACCAAAAATTTATACTATAAATATATACTAAGATTTTTTTAACCATTTTTCCTTTAATTTTGAACATGAATTATATCAACTTGATTTATTTCACCAATAAAGAAAAAATCATGCAAAGAAGGGTTAAGGGTAATTCAAATTTATAAAGTATGTACAAGATAGTATCGCTAAACTGTGTCTTCAAATGTAACATATTTGCAGGTGGGAGGTATTCAACTTCTGCCTTATTACATGCTGTAGATTAGTCTTAAGACGTAAGAGACACGGCACATGTTGCCCTTTTTTGTCAGGTCTTCCAAAGGTCTTAAAGAAGAACTTTTAGGATTATTACCGCTCTCGGGAACAAACTAGAAGGGAAGATATAGCGAATGCCATGCAAAAAATGCCTTGAAGACAATAAGATCGATTTAAGTAATATCGTTTCACAATAGCAACTGATGGAGCCAGAAGTAATACAGAAAATAAATAAAATAGCAACAACGATTATTCAGAGCAAAATAAACCACGGAATTCTTACGTTTCATTGCATAATACACCAAGAACAGTTTTGCGCCCAAACATTTCTGGCTGAAATAGTTGGGCTCATAGATATGGTAATCAAGATTGTTAACAGCATTCTGTCAAAAGCTCTCTACCATCATCAGTTTAAAGAATTCATGAACGAATTGGAGACTCAGTATTCCTTCTTCACAAAGTGCGATTGCTTGTCTAAGGTCAGGTGTTAAAGGTAATAAATACATTCCAAAATGAAAAAGGCATTAATCACCCTGAAATAGAGAACGACAAATGGTTGCAAAAAATTTATTTTATGGTGGATATCACAGCGAAATCAAAAAAATTTTTTTTTAATAATGGCGGGCACTGAGTGATTAATCCTTTGCCTCAACAAGGCCGGAAATTACTACTCATTTAAAGTTAACCGGTGGGCACCTGTGAACTAAATCACGAAGGGGAGTAGCATTACCCACGTCCCAAATCCACAGGAGAAGTGCCACAATCATACATAATCTTAGGAAAGGACAAAAGAAATAGAAAGTATTTCTATGCCCGAGCCGGGATTCGAACCCAGGTACTCCCCATCCGTAGTTAGGTACGCTGACCACTAGATAGGGTAGGCAGCAGCGAAATCAAATGAGCTGAATCTGAAACTGCAAGGAAAGAGAATCTCAGCCTATGCTTTGGTAGAAGAATTGGTTTCTTTTGAAGAAAAATTCTTTTTTTTCAAATATGTTAAAAGCGATAAATAACTTCATTTTCAATTTCTAAAGCAATATAGTGATGAAACCAGTGCAACTGTTGACACGAATTACTTCAGCTCACGTTTACTTCTGTTCACGCGTATATATTAGTTTGGGGAAAAAGTAATCCATTATTTTTTCGGTAGACGTCTGTAGTGATCGCTATCTCGTGAGGTATCTATCAAACAATTTCAGATTTATGCTCATTGGAAAGGTGACATTTGACACTAAAATATCCTCTTGTGGTTTTTTGTTTGATTCATTCAGTTACGAGTACAAGGTTTTAAAAATGGAATACAACAAACAGAAAATTCGATACATTTTTATTTTATAATGGCGAAAATGCTAACCAGGTGGCTAAAATTGTGAAAGGTGTTTATTGTCCTATATATGACTATAACAACCTGTTACGCGCAATTTTGGTTTCGTCGATTCCTTTTGGGTATTTGGATGCTAAAGATGCATCTCGCATGGATACAACATCGTCGAGAATGTCTATAAAATATCAAAAATGATCGAAGTTAACCGCAAGTCAGCAGTCGTAGCTTCGTACAAGACCTAAAAATCTATAGGAAAACTGTTTTAAACCTTTTTACAAAACGAATCCGAAAGAAATTACAAAAAGTTCACGTAAAAATAATGGATTTCTTTTTCCCCAAACTAATATTTTCCCAGACTGTTGTAAGAAAAGACATTTCCTGTAACTGCAATGTTTGTTGCTTTTTCAAAAAAATGCTTGCTAATAATAATAATAATGTTCTCGGTAACAGCTGAAAATATTTTTTCATGAAAATTTTAGCAGACAATGAGATTTGCGTAAATGGTTTCGCAAATTTTCTTTTTGATCGTGTGAAGGGAGTCTCTAATTTTTGGTGGGAAATTTCTATCTTTTATTTATAGATATCACCTTTGAAAGGCATCGTTCGTAGGAATTTCCATTTAATCACAACCAACAAGCAAATGACGATAAAAATAGCCCTGTCATTGAAAACAAATTTTTATTCAATCAGTTCAGGGAAAAAGTATATCATTTTAAAATTTCAAATTGTATTTTCTAACCTATAACTCTCCATAAATTAAAAAAAAATTCATTTTGATAATTTTTACACATTTTTTAAAAATAGTTTTTAAAATTTTCAACAACCATCTAGAGCTGAGTAAATAATGAGAAAAATAATTTATTTTAAAAACAGTGAATTCATATGACTGCCATTAAGTAAGAAAAATTATTTCTAAAAGTTGTCCATAGCTTACAAAAACATGTCTTTTCTTTTAAAAATTGTAAAAAGTTTC
This sequence comes from Latrodectus geometricus, assembly GCA_026290005.1. Classification (NCBI taxonomy): domain Eukaryota; kingdom Metazoa; phylum Arthropoda; class Arachnida; order Araneae; family Theridiidae; genus Latrodectus; species Latrodectus geometricus. The sequence continues at coordinate 4,772 of JAPDSC010063948.1, read as the reverse complement.
AGTATTATGAAAATATTAAACGCATGTACTCCACGAAAGAGTTTTTTTCCATTAGAAAAAATGTTTTTCTAAATATTAAAATTTCTAATCACCTTACCTTTAAAGAGAATTTTGCAATATACTTTTGAATCACTTAGTCAGAAAAATAATCACAAAATCTTATAGAAAACTGAGGTTATCATTCGAAACAAATAATTTAATTCAAACAGTCTTCCTCTATCTCCGTCGTAATAACAAATTTAGAAATAGCAATGCTCGCGATGAAATTTTTAGCGCATATTCATTCAGATGCAAAGTAACAATATCAAAAAATCTGAACAATGAAAAATATTTTTTTACCCAACTTATATACATAATTTATTTTCGAGATCCATAAGCTTAATGCCAAATGGAATACACTTATATAAAGATCAAGAAATAAAATCGTTATTGTTACGATGAAAAAAGCATAACAATAAAGATTTCATTTGTTGATTAAATGTTACATATCTGTTGAAGCCGACTGAAGTATCTAAAGCTCCCGACTATACGAATGGGATATTCTCTAAGCGGAGGAAACAAATTTTTGGCTGATTTTTTAAGTAAACTTACAAATTTTTTAAATAGTGAATAATTGCATTATTCCTTAAGTAATAAGTAAATTCATACTCCTTATTATAAGTCAAATGCACATTTGTTTTGAATTTTTTCCTTTTACTATTAGTTTGTGGATAAACTCGAAATAGGTTTACTCCCAATAATTTTAACTCCCATTCCAGTAATTCTTAATAACTCGAGGAAATCAGTGGTTTCCTTAAATTATTGGCAGTTTACAATTCGTCCTAATTTTTAAATTTTTTTTTTTTAATGTTCTTCCATTTTTTTTGTCTGTTTTTGCTAAAATGTTTAAGTAATCTAAACTTAAATTTCTAAAGATTTCTTTCAACAGTGCCAAAATGTAACTACTATTTTCTTTTTAAAATTTGCTTCATAAATAGAAAGTGTTTTACAACTTGCTTTATATCCTAAGCCCATTCATTATTTTAAAATACAAGATGAGAATTACAAAATTTACTATCAAAGAGCATTTTACAGGGAAAATCGCCTCATTCTAAGTATCTAATTGTTTGAAATATATTGTTATATTTTTATCGAGATAATTTATTGTTTGAAATTTTATAACAACTTTACATATATATTAAGTTGTATAGTATATTCTTTGATAATTATTGGTGAATTCTGGCTATATGAATTGGGCTTAGTTGGGTTACGAGAAAAACAATTATAGACGATAATATACAGAATGAAGAAATCATATACTTCCATTTAAAAAACCTTCATATATCTAAATTGTAATGGGTTTTATAAAGTATAGAAGCCCTAAAAATAAAAGTATCATGCTCCATCTTCATGATTAATAATCGAGGTTTAGCATCTGCGTAGAAAATGTAAATTATAAAATTAGATCAAGATTATTTAAAGAAAAATTGATGTTTCTATATAAATTAGTAGCAGCAATAATTTTGCTATTGATGAAAATTTTTCATCAATCAACATCAGCCACACAACGCCAAATAAATTCTTCCAGAAACTAGAATTCAAGTCCTTCTATGCACTTAAAATATTCCCGGTTTTTTTATGAACTGTATTTGCATTTGGTCTTTGGAGAAGTTACATCTATGGTTCTCTTTCTATCATTTAAAACTGGTTTCTTTCGTTAATCTGCGCTTTAGGTCCCCTACTCTGCCAACTTGGCGATAAATGCACTAAGCGTGGTAAACCGTACGTTTTTATACCTAATGAGCTCTTTATGGCAACCTCAGGAGGAAATAATTTGCGCTTTTTCGCGCATGCTCATTAATAGGTTTTTTTCTTTTAGCATTTTCATTGGTCGTTAATTAGTTTCAGTTTGAAAAATCGGCCATTTTCATTGGTTGCTAATTAGTTTAAAATCGTATTCCGCTATCACCATGACAACAGCGTTTTTTAAAACCCGCCAAGTACGGGACCCACAGCACACTTTCGCCAAGTTGGCAGAGTATGGGACCTAAAGCTCATTTTCACCATTTCTTTAATTCACAAGTATTGCAATTTCGATCGTCGGTTTAAATATATTTCAACCGTCCCTTTTTAGCATTTTGATGAAAAAAATGAACGTAATAGATCTCGCATATTTCACCTTTTAAAGGTTTAAGAAATTCCCATCTTAATATATTAGCACAATCGTTGTGAATTTTAGATTAAACTTATCATTCAAAGGACTCTCATAATTTAAAAGTCATACTGACAACCGAATGGTTAATGCTCTGGAATCGACTTTTAATTGTAGGTCCTGGTCTAATTGGCCCTCGTTTGCAAATAAATGACCGTTGTGAGTAACAAACCAAACTTACAACATTTAGATTTATTTATAAAACAAGGTATTATGAAAGTAATTATCAATATAAAATAATTTCTTGCGCTGAAAAGTTATTAAAAAAAAACCGAAAATAATTGTTGACTAATTTTTATACTCTTGAGTAATTTTCCGGAATTTATATTTTTTTAACACATTCTCATAATTTAAATGACTAATGGTTGAATTATTTCAGTAAAAACTCTAAAGATAGACCACATCTAGATATATCACACAGGCTAGAACCCACAATTGCTGTAACAGAAATTGTCATATTACACACAACACATTCAATTTGGATTTGCAAGTAAAAGAATTGTTCTCACTGTGTAATTTTCCTTTTTTTAATTCTATTGCTGGTATATTTGATTTTAATAAAAATATATTTTTAGCCTTACACATCAATAATTAGTTACATAATCAGCATCATTTTTTTGATCATTTTAAATGCAAGTTTTGATATATTTAAAAATACTATACTGAATTAAAACATATTTAAAATACTAAACTGTATATTACATATTTGAAAATTAAGATGGTTATTCTCAAACGGTTATTTTCATTGAATAAGTTTATTTATATCCATTACTTTAAATAAATCTTCTTGTCTAATTGGGTAGTAAATAATTTGTAAATAGAATATATATTTACCATTTATAAACTAAAGTAGTATTTCTGAATTAAAAATCCATCTTTTTTGCAAAATAAAAAATAAGTTTTTAAAGATAAAAAGTAAGCAGTTTGATAAATATTTTTGACGCATAAATACAACATGGTAAACTAATTTTGAAAACATATTTTATAGGAGAAACAAGCTCAAATGAACTTGATAAAATCCAGTAAGGTTTTTGATTACGTTTTAAACAATGTTTTATGCGCGCGGCCAAAACATTACCGGAAGGTGGTGGTGAGTTCGAATACCGGCTTATCTGAAGATCCGTCGAGATCACTAATGTGACTGGGTCATTTAAAATATGTCATGGTCGCAATGTCCTCCATGTTTCCATTTCAAATTAATACTTCTGGCGGTGTAAGGAGCCAGGCCTTGGATCTTCTCTGGCTTCTAATTCTAAATTGAAAGACCCAGATGGTGCTGCCATCAATGAGCCAAAGTTTACTTCCACCCTCGAAGGGGATGCTCTATTCAAAATCGGAAGACGCTCTTCCCAACTTCATTCGCCCAGTCCCTGACGGACGGACTTCGCTTCGACAAATGTCATATGTAACAACAACAATATTTTAATTTGAAGAATTAGTCTGGTATTCCTAATTCTTCAAAGAAATCCTTTGTCTGTGTAAATTATTTTAAAAATATTCTAGTTGTCATAGAAAACAAACTAGAAAGTAATTTTTAACAAAAGACCTTTGAAAAATATTGTTTCCATTCTTGTTGTCTGAAATTACTTCTATCAACGTCAACTCTTAATAATTAGCATTTAAAATCTTGAATTAAATTTTCATTTTGGAGGAAAAAATTTACTTTCAAAAGTTTATATATGTATATAAACTACATAATGGCATGGCGATAGAAAGAGGAGAGTTTTTGAAGTATATTGACATTTTAATTTTCTTTCCTTGGCGTATATATTCGAATTATGAAATTCTCAACCATGCAATGAATAAAATGTAATGCAAAGGAAAGCAGTGCAATTAACAACGAATTATTGTCAATTGATTTGTGATGAAAGTAAAACCTAACATCAAACAAATCAATCACGTCAATTTTTATATATGAATTCTAACAAACTTCACTGCCGCCCAGCCTGTCTAGTAGTTAGCGTACCTGACTACGAATGGATGGGACCTACTATAAGAAATTAATCTTCAATTATTAGAAATATATAATTAGATTAAATCTGGTGCAATGCAATATTAAAAATAATATAATAAAATATAATACAAACCTGGTTTTATTAATACATTTTTAAAGGTTCAATCAGTAATATTATATATAGAATAAAAATGCATGGCTTGAAACCTTAATTCAGAATTAAATATAAAAACTGAACACATTTCTTGAAGAATGTGGCTTTTGAGTTTCCAATACATTTTACAAAGTCATCTGTTTTCAAATTATTTCTTGAAGAAACTAACAAAATTATATATCTCAAATGCATATTTATTAATCTTTAACGATCTATATATTTTGACTTTATTATGTTCCTAATAAAAATTTGTTCACAAACATATGTTGATCCAGATCTACAACAGCTGTTCCTACAAAGTAAGTTCCAAGTATTTACTTTTGAGAGTAAAAGGAAGCTGATTGTCAACAATTTCAAATTTAATTTCAAGAAGGCAGCAAATGATATCTTGTAAGGAAATTGAAAAAATATTCGTGAAAAGGTCAATATGTATTTTATTACCTAGGAGGTAAGCAAAATTTTAAAATTTAATA
>JAPDSC010063940.1:0-31882 GCA_026290005.1 Latrodectus geometricus | reverse complement strand
GCTGGATGTATTTTTTAAGATTAGAATTAATAAATAAAAATAATTGTTATTAGTTTTTCTGTTTACTGAAATATATCAAACATATTAGTTTAGAAAAAAACTCTAGTTTGCTTCAGAATATCACAAACTTATGAGTCGTTAAAGTTCTGTTTCTGTATTAAAATATCTTTTTGTTAGAAATTTAGCATATAACTTTTAATTCTAAATTAAACAGTTTTCATGATAATATTTAATATTGAGATATTTTTTAATATTTGTTAGATATTCACAAAACTATTATACTACAAAATAGCTCAGTGGACTTTCTTTTAACAAATAATTTAGCATTTATTCAAACAAATATGCTATGGCAGAAAATCTGAACTAGTAGTTAAAATATTGCTGTAATATCTTATTTTATATATTAAAAAAACGTTTTATCTACTCATATTCATATAGATTTTAAGGAATTAGGAAATAATTATCATTAAAATTTGATCAACTAATTAATTTGTTTGTAAGGGTGTATTTCATTTTGAGGTGCATTTAATTTCTATAATTAATTTCATTCCTTTTATAAAAATAAACTTTTTTATGCCATATATATCTTGTTATAGTATTTAATTCAGATTAAAATATAACAAAACTAAAACATTCCATGATTTCTAGTCTTATATTTTAATATCCCTAGTAAATAATAATTTTTTTAACTTACATTCAGATGTTTCTATTTCAAGATCTTAGAAATGAAGTTTGATTGAAGTATAAAATTCTCTGATTATTATATTTAGATTTTAATGACATACTCAATCATATATAGAATATATCATTTTATGTTTAAAAGATAAACTAACTGGAGAAATTAACTTTTTATTTAGATAAAAAGAGAAAAGTAGATTTCCTAACCATTTTGCTATAAGAAATTGTCTGGTTAAAATTATTAGATTTTAAAATCTCTTTTTATATATAACATGGATAGCTTTAAAGATAATTATTTCTAGAATAAATTAAAATATAATTTAAAATACAAAAATTAATTTATATATAGTTATAAAAAATTACTTATTCATTTTTTTATTTTTTGAAAATAATTTTCTTTATAAAATAATTACTTTAATAATTTTTATAATAAAATAATTACTTTCTATAAGTTAAAAGTTTAGTTCTTTAGATGTAGAATAAATGTGATTTAAAGTAATTACTAATACACAATTTCGAAAAGATCATTCCATTTCACATACCTTCTAAAGAGTAAGAGTTAAAACTATTTTCTACATTACAGACTTTAGTTCGTCTTTAAATATTAAATAAAGTACTTTTATTTTGCTGCAGAACAAATTAATTTTTAAAATTGTGATGAATTAAATTCTTCATAAATTTATATATTTTATTTCAAATATTATAAATTTCTAGTAAGGTACATTTATTTTCATAAATATTTTTTTGTAAATTTTTAGGTTATGAATAATTAATATAAAAAATTCTTTGATATTAGCCTTTTTTTTATAAAACTTATCAAATGAAGGTGAAATATATTGAAAATAATTTTATTTATTACATGTTAATTAAACTCTTTAAATTTTTTAATAGAGATCCAACAACTAATCAGAATTTATCTTTAATAGACTAGAAATTATATTCAAAATTATATAATTTTCCTATCATACATAAATATTTTGTCCAGTTTGATACATAAAACAAAATTAATTTTTCTGATATTTAAATAGGCTGAAAAATATGTTTATTTACAGAAATTTACAAACAATGGATATTTACAAATAACTTCTTTGTAATAAGGGAATCTGGAATTAGTTAGATTTCCAGAATTACAATTTAGTTTCAAATTTAAAGAGTAAATTATGAAGTTTTACATTATTGCTGGAGGTTCACGTAAGCTTTCATGGATTTCGGAAGCGGAAGCTGTTGAATACCTTCCGGAAGTTTTCCATTCTCGTTAATCGACCGCCTGATGGCGATCCGGGATAAGTGCTTCAAAGAACGAGGACCGAGATGATTATTGCCAAATTCGTTCTCAAATTTTACTGCAAAAGGTTCTAACTTTTCTACCTCGGGGGGCAGATCTAATACTCCGAAAACTTCTACAATTTCCTTCCTTGTAATAAAGGGATCTGGGATAGATCTCCACACTTTCTTCACAGTAGTCAACAGAATCTCCCTGAAGTTTGGATTTTCTTCGTTTAAAGCAGTATAAAATTGCAGGAAGTAAAAAACTCTTTTTAAGGGATAATTTCTAGGAAAATCATCTATAACTTCTTCGATTCTAGAATAAATATAAAATGTTAATTAAAAAATCTACAATATTTTCAAAAAGATTTTATGATGAATTTAAATTTCAAATGTAAATTAGTAAAATATAACAGTTGGAAATTAAACTATCTGTTAGAAGAAAATATAATAATTACAATAATATTTTACAAAATATTCTACTTAAAATATTTGAAAATTTTCCTTTCTTAATTGAGGAAAATTGTTTTTTGGTTTACAAAGTTCAATTAGTGCAAATGGTTTCTCCAAAAAAGACATATATAAATCAAGAATAATATATAAAAACATTTATACGTGTTTGCTTTGTATTTTAACTTATGATTATTTATCATTTTTATTATCTTTCTAATTATTTTATTTATTGTATTAATAATATATTTCCTTCACAAAAACACTAAAATTTTAAGTTTCATGTACATAGAAATTCATTAATAATTTACAGTTTCTAATTTCTTAGAATGTTATATTAAGTAAAAACTTTTTTAATTTTTATCAGTGGGACTGGGTATCAATCAAGTTTGCGAACTAAAACTGAGTGTTTCAAGTTAGGCTGCCCCCTAATAGGAACACATGCTCTTCTTATCTTAGATCCCTCGGTCAAGAACTTGTAGCTGTCCTATATCTCTACTAGCGACACTAGGGTAAAATAGTATTTACTGAAACTTCCTAGTTTCCGTTTTATTTGTTAAAATGTCTACAAAAAGAATAATGCAAAAATTCACAGAAGCTTTCAAAGATGAATCTGACATTTGGCAAGTTATGAACATTGACTATACGAATTAAATAAAAAGGAAACGTATAAAAAATTATAAAAAAAATTGATGAAAATTATCTACAGTGAAGGAAGTGAAAAAGAATTAGTTATGTTTATTATATGTTCACACACAATATAGTATCATTAAAAAAGTATAAGGAATGTTTAAGACTATTATAGTTTTCCCCTGTATTACTGTACACTATTTTTTTATTGTATTATTGTACATTAAAATTCAGTTAATAAATTGTATTAAATTTTCCATTATTTGTTCCCTTTAATTTAAGTGATTATCATCTTACGTTGTTTTAATTAAGTTTTATATACAAAAAAATTTAATTTATTCAATCTAATTTAGACATTTTTATTTTTTATAATAATTATTGTTTAATAAATCTATAAATGATTTTTATTTACAAATATTCCAGGTGGGGAACTTTTATAATTAATTCCCGTTTTCTATATTATTTGTATCAAAGTTAAAAGAAATAATTGCAGTAAATTTTAAATCTTCATATATTGCCAGTATTCGTAGCTTGGGTTTCAAATAATAAATGAATATATTCCTTTTTATATTTAAATGTGCCACCGTATCCGGACAAACATTTTTCAATTTCACATTTATTTTATTATAATTTAAGAAATTCTTATATTTTGGATGAATTTACTCATATTAAAGCTACGATAATATCTTTTTCTTTTTAATGAAAAAAAAGATATTTCTGATGCGTAAGAATATATTATAAATTAAGGACTTGATGGTAGACATTACATGCAGACAAATAAGTTAAGCAATAAAATTTGTAAGCCATCCAGTCGTAAATAAACTGAATAGATTTTTATACCTTTTGAAATTTTTTATTTGCAAGACATCCATATAAATCTAAAAACAATAAATGTTGAAAAATGGGCTACTTATAAAAGTAATTTCCCCTTCCAGATGAGCTTCCCTCACCAGTAAGCAATGGACAAAATGTATCGTGTGTGTGCCCTTATGTATGCTTCTACCCCCTTAACAAATCCAAGTCCAAAATCTTACGTGTATGGTGGGCTTTATAACCCCACCAACACAGAATGGTACATCACAACATAGTAGGGTACTTTTTAAACATTGCACTGACATAACAGAATAAAAGAATTGTTAATTACATTTTCAATACATCTGCAAAAGTGTCCTGATAATAACAAAATTATCACTTTTCCAGATAACATCAATACGTCTGTGTTGCATTTTACAAAATAATGTTAACATGCAACCACTTTAATGCTCAAAATCTTTTCATGAATTTTAGTGGGATTTAATTCCGAATATTAAAACTATGCGTACTTTATGTAAGACTAAATGCTTTACGAAAATTTCTCGCTTTACAGTTCTACTAAATAAATTCATACGGCAAATATATTTAGAAAAATAAAGTAATAGTAGTGAAAGAATAACTAATGAATATGGTTACTTGCGCATGATTTTTAAAAACTTATATATTGGATTGCAAGATAAAGCCGGAAAAAGTATTGATTAATAACTATAAGCACGAAGCTACTTCTGATTTAAAATTATATATGTAAATTACTTTATATACATTTCCTACATAATATTACATTTGCTTCATATTCTGTATAAATAAACTATTTAATTTTTTTAATAACTAGTAATAACTGTTTAAAATCATTAAGAAATTATCTAAAAGTAAATTTTTAAAGCGAATTTGAAAGATATCATAAAATTTCAGCTGAACACTGAATTATATAAAGAAACATTTGCACTTTTCTAGAAATTATAAAAAAGAATGAATTAATGTATTTTAAATTAATTACTATTAGAAAAAATAAATAAATTTACAACTATTATGTGTTATAATAAAAATGAAGGAATTTTATCTCTTTAATTAATAATTTTATATGAATCACAATTATTCATTATTTCAAAACAATTTCATTATAAAAAGAATGAATTCATATATTTTAAATTAATTACTATTAGAAAAAATAAATAAATTTATAAATATTATGTGTTATAATAAAAATGAAGGAATTTTATCTCTTTAATTAATAATTTTATTTGAATCATAATGATTCCTTATTTCAAATCAATTCCATTATAAAAAAGAATGAATTCATATATATTATATTAATTACAATTAAAATTATTGAACTTATAAATATTATGTGTTATTATAATAATGAAGAAATTTTATGTCTCTTCAATTGATAATTTTATATGTAAATCACAATTATTTATTATTTCAAACCAATAACTATTTAAAATCATTAAAATTATTTACGAACGTTTTCATATTGGAAGATTTTATACAAATCAGTTGAACTGTGTGCAAAGTACAAGAACCAAATCTTATCTTCTAATATTTTTATACATTCATGCAATAACTTCTCATACTTTATATCTTATTATAATAATCTTATTATTTGTTTCTTCAAGTAAAATTTATAGTCTTGACATTTAACAAATTATTTTGTTTTAAAAATGCTTTTTTTTTCCTTTCTCTCTCTCGCTCTTTCTTTATTTATTTATTTATTTATTATTATTATATTTTTTTTTGCACAGTTTTATATAAAGTTCTGAATTTCTCGAATAAATATTTCAAAGGGTTTGAATGTAAAATATCGTCTTAGAAACTGCTAACTATTAATTATGTTCATCATAATTTATAAAATAGCTCTTATAAATTTTTTGATATTTATATGAAGAATTTTTAATTTCTAACTTTTATAAAAACTACATTTTAATTACATTTTGTAAATTATAATGTATAAACAATTTTTTAATGTAAAAGATTTCATATTACAGAAAAATATAAAAAAGTAAAAAAAGCTTTCATATTTTTGTAGAGAAGGAGTAGCAACAATTTCCATTTTATATAAATAAAGATTTATACAAGTAAAATATTAGTTACAATATACTGATCATAATTTCTAATGGGCATCAATTTAAAAGTAATAAAAATTTTTAACTTCCTTTGTAGAAAATAGTTCACAATTCTTTAAAAAAATAACAAATTTATCATTTAAATTTAGTATATGCATTCAAAAAAATTAAATTTTGACGGAATTAGCAACTATAAATAAATAATATACACTGCTTATATCAAAACATATCATTATGAGTCTGTCAGATAACGTATAATATCTAATTAGAAATTTATGAAACAATTTCTGTGTAATTTTAAAAAATCTTTTCCTTACATAATTTTAAATTGAGAAAGGAATGACTCAATATTATACACATATATTTAAAAATTATCGTATGATAAAAAAAGAAATTAAATAAAGTCTGAAACAAATTACTTTTATGAAGTCAAACATTTTATTCTTTTTTATAGTTGTTCATTTTGAAAGTGTTAATTATAAATTATAAGAATATATCTATAACATTCGAGAAAACATTCAACTTGGATTTTAAATAACTTGAAACTCTCTTGAACAATTCTAAATTATCTCCTGACAAATAAATAAATAAACAAAATAATAAAATAAAAATACTTACAAACGTTGGAAAAATCTTCTCCATTGCAAGCTAACATTATCTAACATATCCTCCTCTTGATGGACACAAGTTGAATGGCCATGGAGCATAAGAATTTCCATGTGAATATAGTGTCTTTTAAGACTACAGACATCAATATGCAGCTTATCTTGTACCTGCTTACAAAGACGCGGAATATTCCTTTCATCTCCACACACTTTCACCGAATTCAACAGGAATATCAAAGTCATTGGCATTATGCTACTAAGAAAGTAGTCGAGTGGCCAGAAGCCCAGACGAAGTAAATTAAAAAAGCCCACTACCAAAACTCCATCATTTATGTTTTCCCGAAGCATTATATTTAACACTTCAAAAAAAACAGCATGGAAATTCGAAGCTCCCAACTTTTTCAAAAGCTGTAGAGCTTTTAAATATCGATATAAACATTTGTGCATATTTTTTTCTGTTTCCAAATGACGCTTTGTAAAATCACAAAGATGCTGACCATAGAATCTTAAAGACGAATCTGCGAAGAGTTTGTCATACATTTCTGGAAATTCTTTTGCTTCTCTAGACATTAAATTTAAATAGTCAAGGTTGTAGCTTTTATCACCTTCAGTCAAAATGGCATGTTCTAAGTTTAGAGATGCAAGAAGCAATCGCTCATCGTTAGTAGGACGACTAAGCACTTTTTTCGCAAAATAAGTCGCCAGAAACATTTCTTCGATTTCATTGCGATGAGAATAAACGTTAGAGCACACTTCCATGGTATAATGCATTGTCTACACGCGGACTACAGGTTAGAAACTATTAGCACTTGAGATTGCACCCTGAATGGAGTATACAACTTTTCACGCATACGAAAACCGGTTTGAGACAGGGAGTAAGTAGCACCACCTGTTGACAATTTAAGTAAATTTATGTAAACATTTTGCACAGTAACAATTATTTTAGTGCAAACGTATTTAACAATTTTTTTAAAAAAAATTAAAAATTGTTAAACACGTCTTCTGTAAGAAAACTTAGTTTTAAGTATGGTTTTTAAATGTAGACAGAATTTAACAATTTCAAATGAATAAATGCTTTGCAAAATTCCACTTTTTTTTTTTTTTTTAATAAATAAACAGTTGACAGTTCAACTGTAAGAAAGGGTATTCACTTTCTTTAAACATCAAAAGGAAAATGGATTAAGAAACAATAAACGTCAAAAAATGTCGTCATTTTGAAACTAAATGAAATCTCTACTTTAAATTATGCATTTCCTTAAATAAATATAACAAAGATAGATTTCTAAGAATTCCATTAATATTTTTAAATAAGGATAGTAATAAAAAATAAATATAAAGATCAAATCAATTTAATAAATGATTCGAATTTTAATTATATAAGAATTGCTAAATTTAATTATCAATATATTTCGATATAAAGAAATAACCATAAAAATGGAACAGTTACAGAAACTTTTAAAAATCTTGTCTTCACAAAAATCCTTTATTTTAAATGCACCACATAACACTTACAATTAAACTCACATGGAAACATCTGTCTCTATTCTTCTTTTGGATGATTTTGTTCCTTGAATTTTTAAAATAATAGTTTAACGGTTAATTTTGAAGAACAATAATCAATATTGAAGGCAGTCTTCGTAAGTAATATTTTTTTAAATATTTTTATAAAACCTGGCTCTAGAAAATGGGTTACAAACTTTTTAAAAATTAACCGACCTGGCTAATATATTTTATGTCTAGAATTAACGACCCTGTATCGACAGAAATTTCCAAAATTTTTATTTCTTTGTTTTGTACATCAAAAATTATTTTTATCCAATGGCATTTTGCAGTGCACATTTAATTTCGAGAAATAATTAAATAACTTAAAATTACATTCGAAATTGGTATAATTATCAATAAAGCATTAAGGAATAGCAATAAATTTTTATCAAATATGCTTTCATTTATGCATAATGTATACATTTATTTATACATTATTAAAAATAATTTGCATTAAAATTGTTTTATTATTTAAATAACTTGTCTATAAAGCTGTTTTTCTATCATCGATTTTAGACGTTACCACCGAGAATGTTATGAACAATCATTTAAATATCTATCAGAAGCTTATTAAGTCGAATAAATATTTAGCTATTTATAAGTTTTTTTTTATTACTTGTAATATTAATACATTTTTTTAAAATTAATTTTTAATTTAAACTTTCTTCTTAAAAATATTAGGTAACACTTAAATTGCAATTTACATTTATTTGTTGGCGAATGTTACTATGTTTACGTTAAAATTTATGCTGTTATTTTTTAAGTTTTTGTATTCATATTTTCGAAATTATTTTCCTATGCTTACCTTATTTATACATAAATTTACGAAATTGATGTTCTTATGCTACCTTTTTTTAAAATCCTAATATTTAAAAAATATATATGCGCATTTTATTTATCAGGATTAGATTTTGGTTCTTTAGCTTTTTCGAAAAGTCACAGTTACGTCGTGTTGGCAACATTTCTTTGTCGCCAAAATGTTCAGAAATTAGCATACGCCATCTATACCAAATGCCATTCTGCATTAGTACCACATTACATACTATACCTAAGCCAAGACAAGCAAAATTATAATTCGGATATTTAATGCACATTCAGAATTAATATATAGATATTTACCAATAGCGCAGAGTTATAAAATTCTTGATATTCTCCAGCACAAATGAGTAATGATTTTTATTTTATACACAAATTAATTTTTCGTGTTTGTGCAACTTAAATAGATATCTAGAAGGAATAAATCAATTAGTATACATCATTAAAATGACTTTCTCTTCGATGCTCTCATAATTTTTATATACTTTACAAATCCTTATGTATATTAGAAAACATGCACTTCAGCGTTAAGAAATATTATCCATTAATTCATTGAAATTAAATTTAGGTAGTTACCTAAGGCAAATGTGTCAAAATATCTCAGAAGATGTAAATTGAGATTTTTTTAAGCAGATTCGAACATTAGTGAAAATTATTACATTCTTCACTGTACGGTCATTTAGTTTTATTTTGCTTAATAATATGATTATTAAATAAAAGAAATCGTTTACCATAATATGATTATTAAATAAAATAAGTCATGTACGAATAAAATAAGGATTAGTGAAAGAGTTTTAAAGTATACACGATAAAGGATTAAAGTAAAAAGCGAATTTTAAGGGTGTTGAAAAACACATTCATTCTTTTCTGCCATGCAATGGTTAAAAGGCTCGATTCTAATTTTCGATGATAGCTGTGGTTCGGAATCGACTTTAAAATGTTGGACACTGTCTAGGTCTAGCTGTTGTTAGATAGACAATAGATACACAATAGGATAAGTGTTCCCATTAAAATAAATTGTTTCTGCATGATGAATTAAAAAAAATTCCAAACAAAATACACAAAAAGTTGCAAAAGAGATTATGAAAATACACAAAATTGAACAAACAAGATACGAAAAATTACAAGAGAAGTTAAGAAAATATACAAAATTGTACAAACGAAATAGTACATTACAAGGGTAAAGAAAATATGTAAATGAATTTAAATACAAGTTATTATTACAACAATTTTTTTTATAAATATGTACAACTATGTATGAAATAATCATAGTATGCACTCACACTGTAGAACTGTATAGTACTTATTTTATTTTAATTTTTATTATAATTATTTATTATTTCTTAGATTATAAACACCAGCTCTCATGAGAAAGTATGACCTTTGAAGGTTAAATGAATCGAACCTTCCAGAACTGGCTATTGTCCTCTTATACAGCTGTGGCTATTCTCGAGGGTGCAGGTGTCATGGCTACATTGTTAATTTAAATCTGTCTGAAATATTACTGGAATGCCTTTAGGAACTTTCATTTCTTATGGAATCCAACCACAACAGTCGCATTGTCACACACTGGCCTTGAGATGAATAGTTCGGGAATTCGATATCCCCTTCAAGTGTGATTATTTGCGGACCCACTCTAATTGATGGGTCACGCCTGGTCATTGAAAGGAAGCCATTGAAATCAAACTAACCATCTGTTATCTCCTTTTAAGTGTTTCTGAGTGGAGCATTTGCCTTTGACAGCATCTATAGCCAGTTGAACTTTAATGGCGTCACATATGGAGAAATGCATCCTGGAAGAAAACGGTCTGAAAATTAGAAAACTATTCATTCTTAATAAATACAATAAAAATTTTAAATTAAAAGCATTTTCATTTTTAAAATTTACAGTTTCTTACTATTTTTTTTATTAAAATCAATTTCTATTGCATACTTTTTAATTGCTGTGGCTGCAGAAAAAAGGTGTGTTAAAAATTTCTGCAAAATGATTTCGTTCCTCACTCTGAAAATTCTACTGTTATTGTACTTCAAAAAAAAAAAAAAAAAAAAAAAAAAAAAAAAAAAAAAAGGCTGGAACAAATTGAAATAGCGATTCCCAATGATAGCACAGATTTATTCATATGCACATCAACATTTTGAACAAAGAATGTTTTCTTTCCATAGATTTTATTTGCATATTATTTTATCTGCATATTGTTCCCAGAACATCTTCATCTATCTTCATAAATGAAAAACTCTTTAAAAACAGTTAATTGGGTGCTTTAAAAATTTGAGAACTGTAAAACTTATGCACCTGAGAATATGGACAGGGAAGGATTGTTTTTATTTAAAGAATTCATATGAGCATTCGAAAATTGTAAATATGAACAATAAATTTCCTTTTTTTTTAAATAAATTTTTAATGCAATAAATCTTCAATACGTACAATGAAAGGGGAACAAGGGATCAATCATATCCTGGGCACCGCTGGATAAAAAAAGAAAAGAGCTAAATTATAGCGAAAACAAATAAAATTTTTCAGAAAAATTCCATTTTTTTTAAAATCAAAATATCAATTTCATTCGGCGAAATATATTGTTTCTATTAGTATAAGTTTTATACTGCTCAAGATTTATGAGGCTATATCGCTATTTTGGACAAAAAAATCTTGCATACGCATAAATAAAAGAAATATTTTCAATTTTTCTGTTAAAAATTCTGATGAATGTATTACATTGGTTTGTTCCCTTTTTATGCATTTGAGATGCGTTTTCCCTTTTAGTTACAACTTATTTACTGAATAATTTGTGTTGACGTTATATCCCTTGATTCATAATTTAGTATTTTAGGGAGATTCCTAAAAGGCAAGTTCATGATATATAAGTGTTGCAACAAGATTCACCGCGTTCCTTAGAGCTCCCGTCTCTAACAGGATGTCAAAGTCAAGTTGCACATCTAGGAAATTATTATTGGATGAGAAAATAAATCTTTCTACGTAAAGTAAAAGATATAATATCTAATTAATATTGATCAACTTACAAATACATCATTAATCACTCGCTGGATGTTAGTTTTTATTTAGAAATTCAAAGTAAAAAAAATTTTGTAGAAATTTTCATTTTCTAAATTATTACTTGAAATGATATATTTTTATTTTTTGGGATTGAAATCATATAACAAGCAATATTTTTCTTTTATAAATGAAAAAAACGTGAAATTTTAATCTCATTTTCACTACAATTAAATAAAAAAATCACCCCAATAAAATAAAATTCATAAAACTGAAATATGATTAAAAACTCTCTCTTGTCAAACTATAATTAAAATAAATTTTATTCAGAGATCCTTAAAATTTACATCTTTAATTATTAATAGAAAACGGATATAACCTACGAGAAAATTTTCATTTGGAATTAAATGAATGAATGCGTGTGTAAAGTATTTCATATTTCTTAATAATTTATTTTAATAATTACAATTATTATTATCAATATATGTTATGTTGCGTTTTAATCACTGCAATTTCGATTAGGCAACAATTATGTAAGACTGGAATTTTAGTATCGAGAACTTTGTAAGTTATATAAACTATATTTCAGGGTTTACTCCTTTGCGGAAAACCTAAATGATTATCTTCTCAAACTAGCATGTAATATGTATAATCAATATAATCCTAGAAAATATAATAGAGACATTTAATATAATTACATTCGATAGATTTAAGATTTCAGTGAATCTAAACAGGGGTGGATAAAGTGAGTTAAATCTTTTTAAACCTTTATGCTCAAGAAAAACAATTAATTTTGCATAAAACGTTCTAATGATTTCGAGTAATTTTTTTTCACTTGCTGATTAAATTAATTACACGGGACTAACTTCCTTACCAAGCAAAGAGAGAATCCATAAAGGTTGAGGGTACTTAAAAAAATGTTAAAACGATCAAATTACTTTAAGATATAAATTTTTATATCAATTTCATTTCTTAAAAATTATTTAAATGTATTAATGCCGCCCAACCTGTCTAGTGGTCAGCGTACCTGATTACAGATGGGTGGGACCTGGGTTCGAATCCTGGCTCGGGCATGAATGTACTTTCTCTCTCTCTCTTTCTTGTCTTTGTCCTTTGTGTGTGTGTGAATGGTTGCCCACCCTATAAAGGGGTACCTATGGCATGCGTGTACTGAGGAAGTCGGACTCCACTCCAAATATGGTTCAGTTGGAAATGTGGAGCAGCGCACCCCATATTGCCAGCCAGACTGGCACACGACAACAACAACAAATGTATTAATAGTACATTGTAAAGAATATAAAGATGAATTGAAAGGTGCTATTGAGACTTAAAAATTTTCTATGAAATTCTTGTGCATCGTCCTAGGGTAAAAAAAAAAAAGGCTCTGTTTTATCTCAAGCTTTGTTGTAGTCTCTAATAAGTCTAATGTCACACACTCTACTCATGAGAAAATTCTAGTTCAAGTTTGTTTCTCATTTGTGATTCTATTTGTCCAAAACACTTGTGTCCAACAGTAGACTGACCTCCAACGGAAGGGGAGATTTCTCCTCGAAATAGAACTATAATGTAGTGTAGAGAATTGCCTTTCTATAATCAAAATATGATGTAATGGGGGAGAAGCGAAAAGTAATTACCCTCAAATTGAAAGAAAATACAGTTTACTTTTTCTTGTTACCGTTAACCTGGATAGAATAACGTTATTTCCCAAATAGCTTTAGTTAAACTAACAAATTTTCGTTTTTAGTGAATTGTGCTATTTCGTTAAGAAACCTATGGACTTCGTTGGAAAATGTTGACTTTTGGTTATCTATATTTTCTGTCTATCGTGTATTCTTTGCAATTTGCTTATTTAACAGCGATTTTTAGCCAATATGAATATTTATCAATATACATGTGCTGTTCTGAAACTTAAAATTAAATTTCTTATATTTAAAATTATTTGAAATAAAATATTTAAAGTTTAAGCATTTTTGAAAATAATTTTGATTTAACTTTTAATTTTGTTGCCGTTATATTAACACTTCATGTTGAAATGTTCTTTTTTCGAGCTTTAAAAGATCAAATGTATTAATGTTTTCGTTACATATTTCAGTACACATAAAATGTATCTTGATAATTAAGTTTTAATTTTAGGTTATATATTTCGACTTATAAAAAAGCATGTTTTAACTTTAAGAAAACCCTTTTAGAGGAATATAATGCAATTAAACAGAATTATTGTGCATTGTAAAAAGTTACAGTTTAGTAATACTTTTGAATGCAATAAATTAAATGAAAAATATTGCGGTAAATAATTCAGAATAAAAATAAGCTTGTATTTTAATATACATAAACTCTTATTTTAATAAATAAATATATTTTTCAACTACAAGTAGTCTTATTAAACATTAAAAATATTTGAAAGTTTTCATTGGGAAAAATAACCGACTGAGAAAATTTCTCTAAATAAATTCAGGAGATATAAATGGGAAAACTTCCTTTATTATCTGAGTACCAGAAATTCCTGGCTTTGTTTTTCGCTCAAAAGTCATTGTTGTCACAAGAGGGCTAATTAAACAAGGCCCATTTATTTAAAGTCTAATTCCTGGTAAAAAAATAATTAATTTGAATCATAATTATTTGTAAAAAATAATATTCAGTGTATCAATTTTGGAAAAAATTATAAATTTATACTGTTCGGCTGAGGATATTTCTGATATTATTAATAAAAAATATATTAGTAGATAATTTTATTTTAAAAAAACTAAGTCTTAAGCTCAATTGAAGCTTTTCATAATTTCGTATAATGATATTTTCTTAAAAAGGAGTTTCACTTCAATTAATTCTTTCAACATCAGTTGCTATTTGTGAATGTTCATTCAGTAAATTAAATTAATTTTGACACATTGACGATCAACCAATGGGAAAAGATCGCTTAACTAACTTAATATTTTTAAATAGAAAATAAGAAAAATTGATGAAGTGATTGATCAATTAGCTTCATCAAAAGCAAAGAATATGTATGCAGTATAATTAATACATCAGATTATTTTGTTGTTAATAATAAGTGTACCTACTTATATCTGTAATATATATTAACATGCTTTCATTGCTTAAAATACTCAATAAATTATAAATGGGAAATTTTAAATATATACTTAAACTTTGTCTCGAATGTATTTAGATTTATTCATTGAAAATAGCCAATATGAGTAATGGTGTAAGCAATATCACAAACAAGACATTAAATTGATAAAATAAAAATGTTTACAACTGTCAGAAATAATTTTAAAATATATTAACACAAAAATAATTTCAATAAACTTTGTGTCATGGGAAGACATCAAATTCTGATTCTTGGTTATACAAGTTTAAAATTTTAACAACTCCTATGAACTATATAAATTAGAATCTGAATATAATCCACAAATCTAAAATCTGTCATACACATTTTCTTACTATTTAGTTTCTTTATGTGGGATCTTTGAATTCTGGTTTAATTAACAATATATCAGCTCCTTCTCAATCAGTTCTAATTCATTTTATATACCGCAGAGAAGAATAACTTTATTATTTAAAAAACGCCAGACTTTTAAAAATTTAACTTTCTAACGCAAAAGCCAATGTCATTCTTTCGAAAATTGGGGTAGATAATGTCAAGCAAATCTCACACAAAAAGTGAGAATCATATTTCGCCAGCGCAGCATTTTTGAGGCTGGAAATAACTTCAAGATACTTTAGTTGGAATGTAGGGGGTATAAACCTCTCATTGTAAACATTTTTTGTTTATCTTCAATAAGAGAATATATTTTTATTTAGTGTAATGAAATTGTTTCCAGTTGGACGTATTCATTTTATTCAAATTTCACTGTACTTAGCTTATTTAAACAAAATCCCTTTGAAATAACGTTTAAAATATTCCACTTTATTATGTTATTTCCTGTTAACCTATTTTTCTAGTATATCGTATTTTTTATGCATTTAACGTAACATCTGATTTATATTCAAAATGAATGTGTTATTTTTTTATGATTATAAAAGGTACACTTTTATTAATTATTATTCACGCCATTTGGAAAAACAATTCTATTTATATAAATGCTTTTTATTTGAAAAAAGAAAGATTAACCCTCTTAAACAAAAGTGTTCTTAATAAATCTTTGTTTTTGATAATTTATCAATACGAAATGCAATGTTTTACAATGAATTTCTGGGCAATTAACAATCAATTTTAAAAACTAAGATAATCTTCATTTTATTAAATATATTAAGCTATTTTTTTAAAAATATCTTTAAAAGTAAGATTATATTTTAATGTAAAAATATTTTTTCGTAAAATGTTTTCCTAATAATTATATAATTTAATGTGTGCGATTTTTTTTATTTATTTTGAATATGTTAATGTAACCAAATTCATGTTAGTGGATCGGTTATTTAAACTTAAAAAAAAAATAATAAATAAATAAATTTTAGAAAAATCGAATTGTTCAAAATAATCTATGCGTATCTTCAAATCTTAATTTGTTTACAAGATTTTAAATATTTGATTATTCCCCTATTTTAGGAATTTTTTTTTTTGAATAATTTGTTTTTATGATCTAACCTAAATTAAAAATCTTCAACAAATTGGATTAACCAAAAAAAGGCAAATAAAAAACTTAAAAATTTAACTTGCTTTTTGAACAATTTGAAGAAAGAAAATATTTTAAATTGAAATATATATATATATATATAGTGTAAAAAAAATCAGCCAATTTTTTTAATCAATCAGCCAATTGAATTAAAAGTCCCAGAAAACTCAAGTCCATTGTTTTATTTGCTTTCATAAAAATATTATTTAATAGTTTGTCTGTAATTTATTCTTTTCAAAAACTTTCGATTTGAGATTATCTGTAACAAAAGACCACCTTAATTATCATTCTGTAGAAATATAAAATACAATGTAATTTAGTAATAAATTATTTCATTTGACACTCTATTGTTAATTTTTGCATACATAAGCTAGGATCAACAGATTAATAAAGTGGCTTTCGTAAAACTATAAACACTCATACTCTAGTTAGGAATCGAACTTGTGAAGGGTTGAACTTAAGTCAAAACTCTAAGGTTATTGATCAGATACTTAACTAAATTTGGTGGAAACATTTTCTTTTTTTTTGAAACTATAGTTTAATAATGAATTCTCTCTTATTGCTTACAATCTCTATGACAAAAACTCCCACCTGAGAAAATTTTCATAATTTTTTTCTTCAATACTCGCAATGTTCAAAAAAATTCAATTCCATCAACATTTACACAAGTTAATGAATAATACAGTGTTTCTCAACCTTTTAGTATTCACGGCCCAATTTTCAATCATAATTTTCATCGCGCCCCCCCCCTTCCTACCGCATACAATAAAATATATACAATAATAATGTATTTTGAGTATTTTGGCGCTAAACCTACACTACAACTTTAACTTTAAACTTTACAAATTACCAAGAACACCGAAATTTATTGACATTTTGCAACACCGATCCTCAGCATTGAAAAAACAAGAATCCTATGCTTTTTTATTGCTCTTACGTTCCGCCATGTCGGGCATTCTCACGGTTTCGCGAGAAGTTTCGATTTGTCCGGTCAGCAAAAAATTAAGCTAGGAGCTTGCGCAGATGTGAACAAATGTTTTCTCATAGGGAGAAGGAGAAAGTTCTATGTCGCCAATTTCACTTCCAGACAATCTCATTCGAGTCGATCCTTCTATCGTTGAATCTATTCTGAATGTGTATATTATATATATTTTCATGTAATTGCAATTCACCGTATTAAATATTCACGGCAGCAGACTTATGCAGAATCATGGATAAATTTTTAAGCGGGTGTAAGCGAGCATTAGACGATAGACAAGCTTCAACGAGTACATAGATGAGCGTGGTTCCGAAAATAAAATCAAGAAAATATTCTCAAGAATACTTAAATTTTGGGTTCACTAGTACTGAAGTAAATGAAGAAGAAAGGCCCCTGTGTATCATTTGCTCAAAAATGTTGGCGGCAGACAGCATGAAACCTAATAAACTTAAACGACATTTGGAAACGCTTCATAGTGAGTACATAAACAAACCCAGAGAATTCTTCGAATTAAAATTAAAATCATATGAAAAGCAAAAATCATTGTTTAAAAAAACTTTGTCTGTGAATGAAAAAGCTTTAATTGCCTCTTACAAAGTTTCATATAAAATAGCCAGATGTAAAAAGCCTCACACCATTGGTGAAGAGCTTATTTTGCCAGCCGCGATTGATATTGTAGAAATTATGTTTGGAGATAATTTTGCAAAACAAATACAGTCTATACCTCTTTCAAATGATATTGTTGCCCGTCGAATTGCTGGTATAGCTGAAGATGTAGAGTGTCAGCTTTTGTCGAAGTTGAGTTACAAATTGCTTTCAATACAACTCGATGAGGCAACAGATAGTAACAAAGATGCTCATTCCATTGCCTATGTTAGATTTTGTGATGATTTGTCAGTAGTAGAAGAATTACTTTTCTGCAAACCAATAGAACTCAAAGCAACATCACTATCTTTATTTGCTATCTTAAATGATTTTATAAACGAGGCAAACATAGAATGGAAAAATTGCGTCGGAATATGCACGGATGGTGCTCGTTCTATGTCAGGAAGATTCCAAAGTATTCAAGCACTTGTGAAACAAAAATCGCCACAGTGCGTCTGGACACATTGCATGATCCACAGAGAAGCTTTGGCTTCCAAAGAAATGAGTCCTGGTTTGAATATTGTGTTAACTACGATTGTAACCGTAGTAAATTATATAAAAATGAGACCCCTGAAATCAAGAATCTTTTCCGCACTTTATAAAGACATGGGTGCTGTAGATTCAGCGTTACTATTTTATTGCGAGGCAAGATGGTTATCACGAGGGAAATTTTTGCAACGTGTTTATGAATTAACAGAAGAAATCGCCGTTTTCGTAGAAGAGGAAAACAGACCGGAAGCTGAGAATTTTCGCGATAGTTTATTTGTGTTGAAATTGAGCTACATGGTCGACATATTCGAGAAATTAAATAGTTTGAATCTTCAACTGCAAGGAGCAAATACACATATATTGGATACGAGTGATAAAGTTAATGCTTTTGTAGGAAATTGGAATTGTGGACCTTAAAGCAAGAAAACTTAACAATGTTTGCAAATTTGAATGATTGTATTAAAACTTACAAGTCTGAAGAACAACATGCAAAAGTTGTTTTTGTAACCATTAAAAATCATTTAGCAATGCTAGCAAAGAATTTTAAAAAGTACTTTCTTGCTGACGACAAACTTATATCAAGTTAAAAGTGGGTGAGGGATCCATTTCAAAATACTCCCGAAGGACTCTCAATCGAAGAGGAAGAAACCTTCATAGACTTCACGGCAAGCGGCGAAAGCAAAAGACAATTTAGTAATAAATCACTATTTGAATTTTGGGCAGGAGTGGATGATGAGTTTTCTGCACTAAAAACAAGGGCATTTCGCATTCTACTACCATTTTCAACATCTTACCTTTGTAAAACTGGATTTTCTGCTTTGGCTTCTTTGAAGACAAAATATAGATCTCAGCTAAATATAGAAAAAGAACTGAGAGTGTCTATTTCTAATATTAAACCCTCCTTCGAAAAACTTTGCTCTGAAAGATAGGCCCAAGGAAGTCACTAATAATTATTAAATTTGTTTTTAATTTAGTAAGTTGTTTTAATTTAATAAGTTAATTATTAAATATGTCGAAATGTATTTTGTTTTGTATGTGTGTGTGTGATCTTTCCTTTCAGTCACTTAATCAATTTTTTTAAATAACATTTTCTCTTGGATATGCTTGCGCCCCCACATTAGTGTGCTCGCGCCCCACTAGGGGGGCGCGCCCCACAGGTTGAGAATCAATGGAATAATATAAATTCGCATTAAATTTCTCTTTTACTACATTATAACTATTTAACCCTTCTTTGCATAATGGTGGAAATTTCCATCATAACCTATAATGCCCAAAAATTATATAAAAGAACAAGTTCACTTTAAGTTGATCGTGTTGGATACCTTTTTAATGCATAAAAAGAAACATAGCTGTAAATAAACAAGTGTCATTATCAGTGAAACGAGCTTAAAGTTGTCTCATTCCGCTGTTTGTTGTAGTTGCATTAAACGTATGATTTCAATTATAATTTTGATTGAAAATGAGTGGAAGAAAGGTTTGTAACACGTGTTTCTGTTATTTCCCTCTTTTATTTCAATTTAGTACTAAGCTAATGATCTAACTTTGGATGATGATGGAAATTTTTAGCATATTGTTTTTTGCTAAATTTATACTATAAATATATACTAAGATTTTTTTAACCATTTTTCCTTTAATTTTGAACATGAATTATATCAACTTGATTTATTTCACCAATAAAGAAAAAATCATGCAAAGAAGGGTTAAGTATTTTTAAACGATGAGTTCACATATTTCTTTTCATAATTAGTCCACGGTACAAATCCAGTTTTTTCTAAAAGAGGTTTAAATAGGATTTCTAAAAAACTAAGCGAAAAGTAAATATTATATAATGATAAAAAAAATTCCCATTTAATTTCTAGAAAATTTACTTAGTACCGTACATGCGTACTAAAGATGCAATCCTTTTCAATGGTCTCCCTAGAAATTCCTAGGAAGAGACACTGAGATTTCTTCCTGACGGTTTTTCTCGAAATTTAAGTATACATTTTTATATTACAATATTATAAATACTGTGATTAATTTAAAAATTATGCTTCTACTCCTTTTGATAACTTATTTCATCAGGAATAAGTTCCATACTTAAGTAAATAAAAGAAAAAATTGTTTTAATTCTTTTCGTTTCTGATAAGTTCTTCCTTCTGCGTTTTTGAAAGATTACAAAGCAAGAATGCGCTATCCTATACGGAGGATGACCCCACGCTTGTTCAAACACCCCCTAAAGAGATGGGTATTGTCTGTTCCTAAACGTTACTTGGAGAATTACATTAACCCTTCTTTTCTTCCTAACGGTAATTTATGAGTTTCTGAAACAGGTATCTGTCAAGCAGATGACTGAATGTTCAACAAGCAATAAAGCTCTGATTTTGATTTTCGTAAGCAAACAGTAAATCATTATAAAAAGTTTTATTTTCTTTAACTGAGATTTTTAAATTTCTCTCTCATAACTTTCAATTTACTTTATTTTAAAATGCAAAAATAATTAATAACTACGGAAATAATTTTAATTTTTGCGAATTTTAATTCTATAAAGAAAAAAAGTGCATCAAATAAATGGGAAAAAGAAATATTATACCGGTAACGAAAATGAAAAGAAAATACAATACATTGATTATCCAGTTTTTCAAAAAATAATCAAATTCGAACGAAAAAGGACATTTCAATTTAGAAACCAAACGTAGCAAATTACATCAATCGTAAGATAGAAAAATTGAAAAAAATTTATTTTCGTTGAAACTTTGGATTCCATATGCATTACGCATGTTTCTAAACTATATACATGTTTATTTGGCAAAGAGAAAAAAAATTTATTTCAATTTAGTTCATAGATGTATTATTTATTGCTCACATGTTGCAATATTGACGACCGACTTTATAGTAATTTTTGTACAAAATTCGACTGGGATTATAAACACTGAGGTGAATAGCTTAGTCGAGAGTTTTCGCTTTTTGTAGAAAGTGATAGAGAAATTCCCTAAAATCAAAGGGAAAAAGAATACCACGCACATTTTTTTGCTACATCTGACTAAGTAGCACAAAGAAGCCGTAATAAATCTTATTATGATAGCATTGCCAGAGTTTGAAAGAAAGAAGGGATTATGAAAAGGAAATTTCCTGTAAGAAAACAGAAATTTTTTTCTGTAAGAAATGGATCTTTGCTGCGAGTTAATCTTGATTAAGGCGAAATTAATAAAATTCATCTCGAGTTAGGTAGAGGGAAGCCTGAACGCGTATAAAGGGGTGAATTAAATGAGCAAATGAAAGTTAAGAACGTAATCATCAACGTAAAATTTTCATCATTTGCATAAATTCCTGATTTATATAAGAAATGAAATATCAATTAAAATTCCTCTGTTAATAGTAAATAATATAAATCAACTGAAAAGAAGAAAACGAAATTATATTTGTGTTCGATAACATAGTTAAAACTATAATGGGAAAAATTAATTTAAGTAAATGTGTTCGTATATTTGTGTAAAATGGTTTTTTTCACTTACTTACTGTAAAATATAACTTTAGGTGACTTCTACCATTATAATAATAAGAAAAAATGTCGCTTTTCATTATTTCTTAGAAAACCTTTCTTCGTCGACACCTCACACCAACGATTTTTTTCTCACGATTTAAAAAATTTCTAATATATGCTGCTTGCATTAATCTATTTAAAAAACCTACGTGTTTAGCTTATCTCAAAATAAAATAAAAGAGAGACAACTTCAAACTTTTCCAAGCACGCGCATTACAAGCGAAATGTGGACCAAAGCTGTCACAATCTTTATTTCTACTAAATAGCCCATACGGAATGAAAAAGAAAGGGGCTTGCACTACGTTTCAAATTTCGAAATCTGTACAATGAAGGAGACAGGGTTAGATTCTTCGAAAGAAATCAAAGAAGTTGTCACTTCACCCGTAAACAACGGACCACACAGGAATTTTCCCGTTTAAGTCAACCGAGAAGAATCATTTGTCCAATGATTCATGGGTTAGACTCCTTATTTCTATGTTTGTACTGAATCTTTGTGACTATTCGGAATTTATCTCAAGTCCAATTATTTTTCGTATGTGACAGTTTATCATTAAGTGTCATAAAAGAGCAGAGCCATTATTTTCAGTCCTTTTTTTCTCTTGTGAGACCATCAAATATTCATAAGTATTGATCAGCAAACTTTATTTTTTTCTAGTTTAATGGTTAAAAATATGCATTTCATAAAAAATATTTTTAAATTAATTAATTTTTCATAAATGAATGTGTAAATGGAACTTGCATAGTAAAACAAAAATTTTAGTTATGTTTCATAATTTTTAAATAATTAATAAATTTAAGTTTGGAATAAGCACTTGCAAAAGCAATGATAATTAAACATTTCCAAATAATTTTTAAAAAAAATTTATAACGCGTTTACCTCAAATTGCTCATATATATTTTATCTTTTAATATTAAAATAATTTCTACTTAATTAGCAATGATTACATATTATTTTCCAATAATTTAAATTCTTAAATGCAGATTTTTTTTTTAAAAAAAAAAGTTTTATCCTCAATCCTTTTATATAACCTTAATCTTTATTATAAGATTATTTTGAAACAAATCGAAAAAACTGCTAAAAAGCCAAATAATTGCATACATGTTCTTTTATTGAACACTCAACAAACTATCGATTATTGCCTCTTTATTTTGCCCGATGCTAAAATTTTCTGTCTGTAATATTATTTCCCAGTCATCGTATAGATGTTACGCATGAAAAACGCTGCTTTGAAAACTGCTCAACCCCCTAGAATCATTAAGGGGTTATGTCTTAATCCCATTGTCGCATCTTTTAAAGAGGGGGACATATCAGCGTTATACATATAAAAAATTTTAGTGTCATAAATTCATTGATTATTATACTCAAAAATAGAAATAAATTTATAAAAGTTTTTTTTTTAAGTATATGGCATTTTGGTTAACTGTTTCCCCCCCCTCCACAGAAACTGAAATTTGCAAGTTCATTTCAAGGACTCAACTCAAGAAGAACAAATAATTTAAAAATTTATAACGTGTTTAACTTAAACCATTTCATACCTGGTTCATTTTTTATAATAAAAGAATTTCCACTTAATTAAAAAAACATATTATTTTACTCGAATAAGTGAGAAATGTGAAGTAAATTTTCCTTTAAAATTTAAATTTTTGAATGCAGAATTTGGTTTTTTTCACGATCAACTTATGTAACAATAAGTTTAATCACAATATTATTTAGAAACCAAAATAAGAAAAAAAAATGAATATTTAATTAAATGACAAAAATATTTATTTAAAATGCCTCTAGCGCCTATATTTGGAAAAATTCTCTTCCACAAAATTCATCATTATATGCATTTGTGACATGCTCATTATAATAAACATTCTTGAGTTTTTATAACTGAAAATTCAAATTTTTATATTTCGGTATGTAGAAATACTATAAAGATTTGTTTTGCATGGAATCACAAAGTGTAAATGAAAAATATATGCATTGATTTCATGCAGTATAACTATTTGATTTATCATTCAGTATAAAGAATAAACGATTTCTGAAGTATACAAGTCACTTGAATAGAATGTGTGACTGTATATATCTTCTAGGAATTTTCTTTCAGTTGAAATTGACTTTTAATTTAATTTAAATTCTTTTTTAATTTGAAACGTACGCTTTAAAATTCGCTTTTTTAAAAAAACTATAGCTTTCTTCTAAACGCAATTGCCGGCCGATGGCCGAGTGGTTAACTCCTGATTTCTAGGCTGTTGGTCCACGGCCAACTAGACACACAAGGCCGTGTAAGCTTGGCAATCACGTGACATGACGTCACTTTGGTCGTCCTAGGGGAGAAACGATCGAAGCTGTGGGAAACAAACATGTTGTCATTTACGGGTGTGTTCGAAGTTTAAGCAATTTAAAATGCCTGATCGTTGTTGCGTTCCTTATTGCAAGTCAAATTATGATAGTACTGGCTCATATGTATCCTGTTTTAAATTTCCTAAAGATGAAGCGAAGAAAATTTTGTGGTTAAAAAAAATTCCCCGAAAAGATTTTTCCCCCAGCAAACGAAGTGTTGTTTGTGAAAAGCATTTCGCATATGATCAAATTATCAGATTTGATTATTTACCCACAAAATGGAGAGGACATTAAAATACCTCGAGATCGTCCTAAATTGAAGGATGGAGCTGTTCCTACAATATTTCCTGGCTGTCCAACATATCTGACACAAAAATGTGCGGTTAAAAGATTAAGCAGAAATGAAAAGTTACAATCTCTATCTGAAAAAGTTTTATCAGATTTTATGACTTCTGATAAAATTAATTCTTTTGAAGAATTAACGAAAATACCGGAAAAAGTTTCTCTTCCGGATAATATTATAGCACACAAAACTGAAACTGAAGCTCATGTTTTATTTATGAATTTTCAATCTGTTCCCAATCTTTTAAAAAGCATTAAAATAAGCATTGATTTTTCAATTTCAGTTTTTGTTGAAGGTGTTGCTCAAGAAATAACAAAGTTTAATCATCTTTTGAGTGATGGTAAATTGGTGTTATGGAGCCAATTAGAAAATATTATACGAATGGCAAATTCACTTCCCCCATCTATTGAAAAAAGTTATGAAAGTGCTTTGAAAGCATGGAGAAATTATATGCAAGAAGATACTTCAGAAGATTATGACAGAAGGAATTTTATATTTGAGCAAATGACGCTGTGTTCTAAAGTAAAATCTGCGAGGAGATACAGTTCTAAAATTTATGAATTTTCTGCTTACTTGTATATTATTTCACCTTCTTGTTATCGAGCTATTTTAAACTCTGATGTTTTAGCTCTCCCTAGTATTTATATGTTAAAGAAAGTTCTCAATGTTGGAAGCTTAAATTCCTCTTGTAACAATGAAGAAAACATTGATTATATAAAACAAAAATGCAAAAAGCTGAAAGATGAAGAGAAATTAGTGAACTTGCTAATTGATGAGATTCACATTAAGCAAAAAGTAACTTATAAAGGTAATCAAATAACAGGTTTTGCTGAAAATTGTGAAGCTCTTGCACAAGCTAATTCCATTCAGGCATTCATGATCTCATCTTGTTTTTCTTCATATAAAGAAGTTGTTTCTTTAGTGCCTGTATTGTCGATGACAGCTGAAGATTTGTTTAATTTGACAAGAACTTTGGATATACTTCACAAATCAGGATTTGAAGTTCTCTCTGTTATTTCCAATAATAACTCTGTTAATAGACACATGTTTCAATTGATGTGTGATGGCCCTCTCTCTAGTAATGCAGTAAAAAATCCAATTACAGGTAAAAATTTATATCTTGTTTTTGATGCTGCACATATCTTGAAGTGCATCAGAAATAATTGGATTTCCCAACTTGACACAGAAAAGACTTTCACCTGTCCAAATGTTGAAGGAATAGGGAATGCCATTCATCCTTCCTTTGGACTGTTGAGAAAGGCTTTTGCATTTGAAAAAAGTTCTGTTATTAAATATGCTTTTAAATTAAATGTCAAATCATTATATCCAACAAATATTGAACGACAGAATGTATTGGCAGCTGTAAATATTTTTCATGAAAGTAATCCAGTTGCCTTGAAATGTTTGGAAAAATATCATCCAAAAGATATCTATAATGTCAAAAATACAGTATCTTTTTTGATCCATATTAAAAGATGGTGGGATATAATGAATGTGTCTCATGAGCATAAAGCAAAGTTCACAAGAAATATTGATTCTTTTGCCTTTTTCATTAAATAATACTGAAAATGTGACATTTTTAAAATTTTTTGCTGCATGGGCAAAATCTTGGATGAATATGAAACAACCTTCTCGAAATGGTTGTTTGAGTAAGGAAACTTTTACTGCTCTCATCCACACAAGTGAAGTTATTATAAACATTGCTATGTCTTTGCTTTCAGATGGAGCAAAATATGTCTTGACTTCGAAGTTTCACACTGATGCTTTGGAGTTCAGATTTTCACAGTATCGAAAAATATCTGGCTGTAATTATCATGTATCCTTGCAACAAGTGTTGGAATCAGAAAGAAAATTACGAATAAAATCTGTTCTAACTTTGCATTCAGAAAGATATGGGGACATTCCTGTTAGACTGTTTATCAATGATGTGTGTCAACCTAATAGAAATGATATCAGTCTTGACCTGTTTGCAGATATTATTGATGATTTGACAGTTGATATTTCTCCTGATGAAAATGAGGTTCTTACATACATTGCTGGATATTGTGTTTTTAAACTTAAACTTTTGTGTGACAATTGCAAACTGTTTTTTCAAGGCTCACGAAATATTGAGGTAGAAGTTGGTGCAGAAATGTTAATTTCTCCTCTTGAAATGATTGATCATTCTCTTTATTTGAATATGATTAATCGAGGGGGATTGAAAGCACCATCGGCAAATTGGTATTTACAATTTCTGTTTGTTATGTTATATTTCAAAAATTAATTTCTAAGGATTATGAAAAATTATTTCTTAACCATAGTAAACAACAAGTAATATTAATTAATTTAACAGAAACCTATTTAAAAGAAAGTTGTCTGTTTGATTTTAACAAAATTTGCTCTAATTGTAATTCATGTTTCTCTGTAAATATTTTAAAAGTTATTCAAATGTTTTCAAATGTATGTTTAAATAATTACTCAAAATTTGAAACAGATAAAAATGTTTTCAATAAAAATGTTATGAAAATTAACAAGTCTAACAATAAAAACATAAATTGTTCTGATAGGAAATTGAAAAAGTTTAAAAAATAAAACATTAAAAATTTATAAAGCTGTAGAAATTTTTTATGTACATTGATAATTTTAATGACCTTTTATATTTATTAAGAAAGCTTTAAATGCATAATTTTTATTTATTGATTTATACAAAAATAGTGTTATGTTTTTCAAAATGTATTTACTTTTATACATTTACTGCATCGAATATATTATCTTAATTTGATAAAAATGAGTTTGTTGTTTTTAAATGATAATTTTCTTGCGGGTATTCTTAAAACTTAATGTTTTTCCATCATAAGTTGTTTTACATCACTATGCTAAACTTATTTGGATTGAAATTTGTCATTTGTGATACTTTTTATATTTTTTGAAATGCTTCTTTTTATATTTTTTGAAAATTTTTATAAACTATGTGCCATTTTGTTTACACAATTAAATAAAATTTTATTAAACATTTTTTTGCTTTTAGTGTTTTTATGTGAAAAAATTGTTTTGTTCAAGTTTATTGTTTAAGGCAGTATGATAAAAGTACTTCAAAACAAGTATTAAAAATATTACCTTTTATTTATGCAGAAGCCACTATAAAATTACATTTGTATTAATTAATATTTCAATGATTAGGTATCTAATTTATTTTAGTGGTATTTGCACATTGTAGTGTTTAATATGTATAAAGTAAAAAAAGTAAGTCTTGGATTGAAAAATATTTAATATATCAGAAAGATATTTACTTTTAAAAATTCATAAAGGCAGAAACTTTTGAGTCTTATGATATATGCCAATTTAAGAATTTCACATTTACAAGATATTTAAACATGAATTTTTAATGGTTAAGAAAAAATATATAGCTATTATTTTGGATTATGCATTATAAATATATTTCCCGTGTATTTTTGTGTTAATTTTAAAAAGTTCATTTCATAGCTCAGAAATTTGCACTGTTTAAATAACATTCAACTATAGCTACATTAAAACATATTATTTGTAAGTTAATGTGCTTGAAAGTATAATGTGCAGATGTTTGAATAAATTTAAACTTAATGGCTTAGAATCAGCAAACTTCAAATAACAATATAAAAATTTATGTTCTTTTACGACACATTAAGAAAAATAATTTTATATTTACCATATTGCATATAATTACTTTTTGCTTAAAATGTACACACAACAAGAAATGTTACATGCATACAAGAAAATAGTTTTAGCTAAATATCTGAATTATTATGTTTCTGTAATAATAAATACATTATTACGATAAAAAGAAATTCCTTTTTGGTTTTTTAAATCAAAACTGGATGCATAGTTTGATTCCACCATGTTTATGATTTTTAAACGGACAAAAAGTTGTTTTAGAAAATATTTTAATATTACAATTCAAAACATTGTGGGGTGAAAATTTTGATAATTTTTTATAAATTGTATATTTTACAATTCTTTACTCAAAGTAAGGTAATTATTTTAAAATATTGATTCACATCAATTTAGATGTCAAATGAAATTTTCTTTTTTTAATTTCCCTTAGTTTATTTTTATCATAATATTAATAATTTTAATGATTCATGTTTTGTACCAAAGATAGTGGAATATATGTATTTGATTCATCAAGTTACAGAATATGAACTGGAATGAAAGCAAAGAAAATATTTCACTCAATAATACATTTAAAGCAGTGAAATTATTTTGTATCACATTACCTTCTATATATTTCTGATACTAATACTAATGAAATATAAAGGAAACAATAGATTAAATTCTTAAAGTATTCACACAAATTATTTTTAAGAGTATATAAATTACAGATTTCAATTGAAATGATAAAAAAAACACTTATAGAATTATTATATTTTAGGTTCTGAACTTATATTATGAATAAAATAATTCCAAACACTTGAAAGAATACATGTTTTGTATGAAAGATAGTTGAATATATGTGTATTAAATTAACAACTTACTGAATATGAATTAGAAGGAAAGTAAAGAAACAATTTCACTCAAAAATGTACTTAAAGAAATAGTGAAATTATTTTGCAATATTACTTTACTGATACTAATTCAAGTGAAATATAAAGGACAGAATTGATTAAATTATAAAAATTGAAAATTGTTTTTTAAGTGTATATAAATTTTAAATAAAATGATAAACAGATAATATTTCAGATTTTATTCATTTTTCAAATACTTCAGATTTTAGACTTATATTTTGAATAAATGAATTTTAAAAAAATATAATAAATATTAAATTCAAAATTTTTATTGCAAATAGTTTAACCATCTAACTTTGAATGATAATTCTAAATTAACGGGCTATAAGCAAACTATTCTCGGTTTCACTTACAACGAAACCTTTTGGGAGAAAGGACGGTCTCCGTGACGTCACAAAAAGCTTACACGGCCTTGTGTGTCTAGTTGGCCGTGGTTGGTCCCTGGTTCGAATCCCAGTTGGGGCATGGTCGTTTCCTTTCTTTCTGTATTTCTTTGTCCTTTCTTCCGAGATGATGTACGAATGTAACCGCTCTATAAACGGGTTTGTGGTGGTGTGACGTGAATAATGCTACTTGCCTCCGTGACTTGGTTCACACGTGCTCACCGAGTAACTCTAAATGAGAAGCAATTTTTGGCCTTGTTGTGGCGAAGGGTCAAATCCCTCACTGCTCAACATTAGGGATGAAAAGAAAAGAAGGGGGGAAAAAAACAACAGCTATAGAATATTTAGCATTGATGTCGCGTTGGTCACGGATGACCAAAACGGGTAACATTTTATGACGATTCAAGTCTATGCCATAGGTCCCGGATTAGATCCCAGCCTATTGAACAAAGGAATATGGACGTTGCGCTTTATCATGTATGTCTTTTGGAATACATAGTTGGGAGTTTTCCGGATTTATTTTTTGCGACACTTGAACGATTCATTACCCAACATGCGTTTTTCTGGGAGGCAATTTACACAGTGGCTATCAGCTGCCAAAAATGACTATTTCTATTAATTTTGGATGCCAGTAAGTTCACAAATTGCTAATAAATTTTAATTATTTTGTCCTTTGTCATACTGTTTATGAACACATATATTTACTTTTCTATACAATTTTGTAATTTTAATACCTATAAGCCGTTAGTTTGTTCACTGTGTTTTCAAAGTACATTAGATATTACAGGAATTGTAATAACTAGAAATTAGTAAAGGTCAAATTTCTCATTAATCAGTGATATCTCATAATGGCGAACAGATATTTGCTGTTGGTGAAAAGTCAGCAAATCAGTTTTCTCAATACAGAGGAAGATTTGAACATGACAGAAACGTGTACACTAATATTTTTTGAAAGATGGTGTTCCGTAGAACGTGACATAGTGCAATCACTGTCTTAAAAATGTCAGAAATGTTTACATTACCATCGATACAAAATAAAGGGAGTGTCGTATACATAATGGATCCTATTCCTTCAAACCATTTTCAATCAGGCGAGGGACATTCTCCACAAAGCCCTTATATATATATATATATATATATATATATATATATATATATATATATGTATATATATCAATCCGTTTGACTTCTGTATAGACGCCTGTCAATGTATGTCCGTACACCGTACGGGCAAACCGGTTAAGGGGTTAAACAGATCGGGCAATATCTTCCAAGGGAAATCATGCCTTGAGGTGACAGTAGTGGAGCTTCTTCTGCACGTTCCTTTCAGCATAACTCTAGGTTAGGTAAAGGGAAGAATACAGGTGTAACATCGTGTGATGAGAAATTATTTACAACGTATAGACATTAGAACCACGTGTACATACTAGTTCAGCGCATAATGATTATTTGAACATGTATCAAAAGAAATGGAACAATGTAAATAAATTTTTTATTCCGTTAAATGATTTAAAAATAATTTTTCCAATGTAATTAAACAAGAAAATTATATTTCAAGCATTAGTTTTCTTCTACTAATAAAATGATTTATTTTTTTTAACAATAAATGTAGGAAACCATATTCAAAATAATATAATTATAATGGACTTAATACATTAAAAAATCACAAATTACCAATATAAATTTGAGCACTCCTAAATTTTTACCATATGTCATAAGTCATTTATTTCATGTCATTCTTATATTATAAATTTAAATTATACATGGTTGGAGATCTGCTTCAATTGACGGTCAGTTTCCAAGGATGTGAAACTGACCGTCAATTCAAGCAGATCTATTAAATTTTAAACAAAATAAATATAATAACATTCAATGATCCAAAGTTATCTGGTGTATAACACTGTGAAAGTTTTTTACAATCCAATGATTTTTGAGAATATATGTATTGTTACTAAGTTCAAACAATACATTAAAACAATTATATAATAATTTAAAAAAATCTTAAAGTAACTAAGAATATTTGTAGTAAGAAATACTAGATAAGTCCTTAGCGTTTAAAATTCAGCTGCAATTTAGAACAATAAATTTGAGTTTTACCAAATTCAGTAGGAGAAAAATTGCGACATATTAAAGCATTTTACACCAAATGCATTTATTTATTGTGACAAATCATTGGGAATTAAATTAGAGGTGCATTAAGAGCAAG
>JAPDSC010063931.1:1345522-1372366 GCA_026290005.1 Latrodectus geometricus | reverse complement strand
GTTTGTGATATCCTATCAATTTTAAGTATACAAGTCTAGAGAAAAATTAATGAAGAAGTAGACACTCTAAAAGACAAAGCTGAGAAACGGAGAGGTGAACAACAACACTTCCAACAAGTTGTTGCCAAGAAATTTCATGCGCATTCTTTTAAGATTTAAGCGATTTTTTTCTCTTGGCTTCTTCAACTGTATTTATAAACGAAAGGTGAATTACGATTAGAGAATTAGAAAAGTGACCTTCACCTGGGAAGAAGTGATTTCACCGTGCACATATCACATACACGATCAACACAAACTATCCAGAAAATATTAAAAAAAAAAAAAAAAAAATGAAGTTCACTAGAGGGGAAACACGTGCGTGTATTCAGAGGTTCACAGTGAAGCATACCTGCAGAACGTCACGTAGGCAATTTCCCTCTCTTTCCTTAGGGGGTCTTCCACAACTTGAATTTACAAGCATTTTATTGAATAGATGACCATTGTACATTTACAAAGCTTCGTTAATTCTCTAATCTAATAAGAAAGGAGATGTGTTTAAATGAAAGCAATTCAATGAATTCCTAATCTAAAAAGGTTGGGTTAATTATTTAGCTGTGTAAATAGGGATGCGGATGTACTTTAATTCAAACCTAAGTACACAATGAAAAACTATTTTTACACTTATCATTTATACGTAAATTCATTACAGAATAATTTATTCCACTTTACGAAATGATTTAAGATTTTGTTTATTTAAATCAAGTTTTAATAATACACAGTTTTTTAAAAATAATTCTCGTTCTATTTTATCAGTTTCTGTTTTGATAAATTTTTATACTGCTATAATTTTATATAAATTTTGAAAAATTCATTTTCATTTGAAATTTTTATAAATATTATCACAATAGGGAGTTCCCTAAACTACTCATTGTTGTATAAATCATCCATAATACGAAGTTAGCATTTTTTGACTTCCTAATATTTTTACCGAAAATATATCAAGTTTGCATTTAAAATATTTGATTAATTTCAATGTTGATAATATCTTAAAATACATAAAAACATTAGTTTTTGAATAAATTTTGATCATTTGTAGAGCATTTTGAGTCATACACAAAAAGAGCAAAAATCACGTGATTGAATAATTTACGCTATTTGGTTTCAAATTCCAATAAATTGAATTTTAAAAATTTTTAAGTTTTACACACCAAATTTTAAAACCATCCTAACTATTACTAATGTTTCGATTTGATTTTGAATAATTAATCATCATAAAAGTTAGAACTAAATTTTGAGTAATTAAAAGTTTAATGAAAAATATTTGTCAAAAATTACATAAAGTTAACAACTAATACCCGAATGGAGTATCCAAAACACTACGAAAATATGTTAAAAATCAAACATAAAATACACAAAAAATATACAATATTGATGAACAAACAGTTTATGTGCAGACAGAAATTATTTCCAAAAATGTTAAAATTTCATACTAGAATATTTTTTTTATCGTTATTATCGAAACAACTTAATAATTGGTTTAAAAAATATTTGAAACTATGTTAATATCGAGTACTAATTTTTTTTTCGAAATATTGTCTCTCATAACTTTTATCTCATGATACTATGAAATTAAATTATCATTGCATATCGTGAATGTAAATCAATTAAAATATTGAAGTTCGGTAAATTTTTATGTTAGTTATGAAAAATAAAAAAAATTATTTAATGAATATTAATGCTAGACTTTATAAAAGATTATTATTTTTGATAGAGTACAAATTTTATTTGAAACATTTAACTACTTTTTGACTAAAAATAGAAAGCATTAGAATAAAGAAAAAATATTTAGATATTGTTTAAGATTTTACTTTCCATCAAGATAGATACATAAAAATAGTAAACTAATTTTTTAATAAATTACATTCAACGCAAATTTTGGTTTAATGTCACCTTATTGATTTTTATTTGAAAAATATTTTATAGCCAAATTTTGTAATATAAATAAATTCGACCCATTGTAAGAGATAATTGAATAACTTGAAAGGTATTCATTGTAAGGTAACATCGGCAGGGTACTGACTTCAAGGAGAATTTTTCATTGATAGTGAGGCTTATTTCACATATCGCAAGAATCGAAACATGAAAACCTCTCAAGCGCATCTCTTCTTTAAGTACATGTTTTTAAGTCCCACTTAAGCAGTTTTGCTGTTTGAAAATAGAAACAGCAAAAATGACACTAAAGTTTGTAGTGTCATTTTTTGCACACGTAAGCTAATTGCACTGAGAATTACAGTTTAAAATGGATTCCAAAACATTTCCATCATCCATACCCGATGTAAGAATCAAGTCCCCAAACATTTGAACTGAAGTCTAAAGCTAAGTATTCAATTTCCAGCTCAGCCATAAGCCCTGAGAGGTGTTGCTCCCTTAAGAAGCAACGGAACATACATTTCCTGTTATTCTACAGTTTCTGGATTTATATCTGGGATCTTTCACTTTGAAGAGCATAGTCTTAATAACTGGGTCACGATTCGTTTGTAAAAACAGCAAAATCTTATTATTTAAGCACTCCTAATAGTTCCTTCATTAATTTTACTCTGTAATACATAGAAATTCATAAAACTTAAAAAATGGGTAAAGTAAGCCAAATTAATAACTTGTTGCTATTCATTTTGATTCATTTTTCAAATAAGTCACTAAGCATATAAATTGATGTTGAAAAATTTTAACTCTGTAATAACATCAAATACACATAACTAAAGGAAGGTATATTTGAATCATATTTTTAGTTTCCAAGATATTTTTTGAATAATAATTTATTGTAAGAAGACCTCTTTCTTTCTTATGTTACGGAATTCTATTTTCTCCAAGCTAAAAAGAATACTATTAATTAAAAAGGAAACTCTTAGAACAAAATTTTCCGATTTCAAATAAAACATTTTTTGTAACATCACTTTAAAAGCAAAAAGTGTTGTTGATCATTATGAAGCATTCATTTCATGTAAAACAATGTATAAAGATAATAATATAAAATTCACTTTCTAAATTTTTCTATATGCACAAAAATAAAAGCTCATTAAATAAGCATTTTTATACATTTGATAGAACTATGGATTTTTATAAGCTTCATTACTTCCAAATTTACAAAATATACATTTTTATACTGGGGTAGGAGTGCCAGGTTTTTCTTCAGAGAAGAGCATTTTGTGATGAATGGTTTTAGCTTTTATTTTCTACAATGTGTATATAGCCCGCAAGAATGTTAAGACATGTTCTCTTAGTAGAATGTTTACCAACTTCGCTTACCCTCACTAAAGGGAGGTTTTTTGACTTTTAGGGTATGACCTGAATGTGCTTCTTTGACGTGGATAGATTTGAGAAGTTCAAAGGTTTCTTGCCTTAAATTCCGGTTTGGGGTAACTAGGAACACACAGAGGAAAAAAAAATTGACCCATGTGTGGAAACTCAATGGTGATAAAATGATGCCAGACAAAAAAATTTATGTGTTGTTGTCTGAAAGAATTACGTCTGACTATATATGGATATCATGTTTTTCGTTATTTTTCTCTAGAGAAGAATAAAGAGTATTTTCTGCTTTTTTTAACGAAATCAAAATTCCCTAATACTTTTAAAATTAATATAAAATACTTCACTTTTTTGTATTTGCATAAAATTAAAAATTGGAGCAATAATTTTTGTAATGAGTTTTTATTATTATATTTTTAATTTTAAATATCAATAAAAATAAAATATAGACGAAATTTTATAAATATACGCTTTAACTTGATTTTCAGGTAAAAAAATTAATTATATTACCTAATTACTGATATAGCAATTTAAAAATCTATCCAATATCACAAAAAGATAAGAAATGTGAAAAGTTTCATTATATTATAAATTTAAATAATTAATTTAATGACAATATGTATAATTTTTTTCATTGAAAAAAATTTACATTTCTTTGATTTTGTAAGGAGTTATTGTTTCCCAATAAATTAGTGAGATATAATAAAGTGATACAAAGATATTTCATTTATAAAAGTCTCTATCATTAGGATGCAGAATCAGAAATAGCAGACAAATGGTTTATGTTCTAGCTTTAAGTTGGACGGTTTGTAAATACGATTCCCACCATAAATGTGTATCTTTTAGTGACTCAAAATCCTTTTTAAATTGTCGGTTCAAATTAGATTAATTCTTGTCTAAAGAAGCAGTACAGCCATAATGTAAATAAACAAATAAATCAGGACGTCACGTTTGCAGGAATCATACAATAAATTTATTTGAAAAAAAAAAAAAGCAAACATTTATCGGCAGTTTATTACCGTATGTCAAGTGAATTAAAAAAATAAGTGATACTTTAGTGCAAGATAACGTGAATTTCTATGCGAAATTTCTTAAGCTGTTCTAAATAAAAATTTTAAACTGTCCGCTTAATATGGAAATTGAAATATGCCTCACCGATACAATGTTGGAATTAAACTTTTAATTTTAATCCATAATAAAATTAAATCCTAAGAGTGTTTGTATAGAGTTTAATTACCTTATACACTAGCCGTATTCAAAAACATGTTTCTTTATTTTGCGATACTCCCAGGATTAAGTTTAAAAATCGAAACATTAAAATAATCTTCAACTTAGAACTTATTATTCTTTTTGAAGAAACGGTAGAACTTATTATTCTTTTTGCAATATAGACATTTAAATGTGATAATTACGACAAGTACTTTATGAATAATAGTATGAGATTGAAAAACTCTGAGAAATAATATGATAATATTTATATTTATCCAGTAACTGAAAAAAATATTTATAATTCTATTTGTTTTCCTTCAGATAAGAGCATTAAATTAAATATACCTTTGTGCTTTCTTTTTAATCATTTCTCTTTCATATTCTTTCAGAAAAAAAAAAACAACAACAAACACAAAAAAAAGCATACGAACTCAGAAAAAATAAATATTTTTAGGTTCAATTTTTTTTAAAACCAAGGATGAATTTTATTAGATTGATAAATTTCTAAGCCTGAAACAAATTTTCCTGTACATTATAACATAAATAGAAATAACAAATTTTTCAAAATCTTATAACTAAACTAAAAGAATAATGAAAGCAAGGCTCAAATTAGATTTATGGGGAAAAAATAATTATGAAAGCTTTTGCTATTGAACCAGTCTTTGATAAAACATAAAAGACTGTAATAATAAAATACTTCTCCAGTT
Organism: Latrodectus geometricus; assembly: GCA_026290005.1. Classification (NCBI taxonomy): domain Eukaryota; kingdom Metazoa; phylum Arthropoda; class Arachnida; order Araneae; family Theridiidae; genus Latrodectus; species Latrodectus geometricus. The sequence continues at coordinate 1,367,165 of JAPDSC010063931.1, read as the reverse complement.
ATTATCATACTGAGTTACAATTTGACTTGGTATAAGTTGAACATACTTTGATAAGTATATCCTTATGTGTTATGAATACGAAAATATCCAGAGGAAATTTAACCGAAAACTTGAATTATCTCCTGCTTTATCGTTAGGATTATCCTTTACTTCTGATCAGAGAACAATGCAAACGAATCTAGTATTCAGACATATCATATTATTGTGAGATGTGATTCAACTAAGTCATATTGCTTTTATTGACGAGTCACGTTTTGAATCGAATTTCTGCAGTTAATGAATACGTATATGAAGATAGGTTGGACAAAGCACGCATTTTTCTAATGTAGATTGTTAACAAAGGAAGGTGATTATTCTGAGACATGCTGTATGGGAGATTCAATGGATTCAAAAATATTTTTTAAGAGAGATAAATATACAGGGGATTAATATTTTTAAGTGGATATTATATAGAGAAATTTCTTATTTTAATTACTTTTAAATTCAAATATACGTTTTATTTAGAAACTGTATGAATGTATCTTTGCTAAATTTTATTTAGATTGCTACCAAACTCATGGCTGAAATAAAATTACCATTCAGATTTTCTTTCTACAGTTTATGAGTTTGACTCTCATCTCACGGGTAGATATTTATTGTGATTATTTATTATCTACTATTTTTTCAAAACCAGGTCAAATTATTTCTTGCTGGAAAAAAAAAGGCTGAATGGTGGAAAATTTAATTTAAATTCAAAACTTAGGATAAAATTTCTTTCAAAATATATTCAAATCAAGAAAACTTGCATTGAATTTGAGATATTTTATGAATTCGATAGTATTAAGTACCTTTCATTTGTCGTCATAAAATGATAAATGAGTGAAAAGTAGCCATGAATCGTTAAAAAATAAAACAGTTTATGCAAAATTCAAATATGGTGTTAAAGAAGATGTGATTTAAATTTAAATATATTGGATTCTTAATGAAAGGGAAAATGCATATAAGTAGCTCTGCAATTGATGTAAGTTATTTAGAACATTAAGATTATTCCCATAAGAAGAGAGAAAGAATGAAAATTTCTTAGTTAAAATATTTAGGATAACTAACCTTCATGAAATGCAATGCAATGACTTTAACTGTTTGAGTGCTGAAGAGTTTTATTATATATATGCTAAAAGTGTGGAATGAAATGCGTAGTAATTTAATTAAAAGTAAATTTTTACTACAAATAAATAAATAAATAAAACATGCTCATTTTGCCTACCGTACCACAATCCACGGCTCTACTGCATTATTACTTACCACTGTATTTTATTTTAATTCTTATATTATTAAAAATCACAATTGAGTAAAATGAATAAAAACTGCGATTGATATGAATTCAACTGCTCTCAATAGACGCGAAAATTATACTAACCAACAGCAACATCTCCGCATCTTCGGTACAAAACAAGAGAAGCGCTATCGCGCTTCACCGCACTCAAACGGTTAAGGCATCATTCACCGAAAGAACTGTGATAGAGAGATATTGATAGACAACTTGAAGATAAAAAGAGTTGGCCAAATCTCTAAATATAAGTTTTGTAGTCCACAAGCCTTGATGACAATATCGAGCCAATTCTGTTTAATACAAAAATTTCTGCCAATAGCTAATGTTTATGATTATACGTACGAATGATTAGAGCTGTTATTTCGTTCAAATTAAGTATTTTCTAATTACATTTTTTGGAACCTTGGTTTTAATATCTACCACAGGCAGAAACCTTCATGATAATGATTTGTAACTGAAATGATCAGACATTTGCCCGGAGTTCACATTTAGTCACTGTAGGAAAGTTGAGGTGTTGAATAAATACATTCACTTACACAAATGATAAATAGAGGGATAAAGAAATATGAAACATGCTATAAATGTGTGTGTGTGTGAATCATAATCTATGAAACATATTAATACAGTAAAGGCAAAATTTGAGAAGGTATCTGTTTCAAAGGACTCTAGACTTCCACATCTTTTTTCAAGTATCTATAAATTCCTAGAAATATTTGCGGTTTGATTGATATGAATGATCATCTGATTGATATGATGTCATCTGTAATGAAAGCATGTTTGATCTTTTACCTTTAAGCTAATGACGATTTCATGGCACAGAATGATAATATTATACTCTACTAGACTTGCGTCGGGAATGATTATTTTCAGTAGAAAACAATTCAACTCATGATGTACCCAACATCAACAACCTAAATCTATCGATCGTGTTTGTGAAGGTGTGTATGAAGACGTTTAATGAAGACATTTAACTGCTTTCAATCCTTTTAATTTTACAGTTGACATATTTACAACAGTTGTGGTTATAGAGCAGTGGCTACCACTTCTTCTTGAAATGATGGACAGCACAATTGGCAGCATAACATATAACTGTATGGTTTTTTTCAGATTAATAATCTTATATTTTGAAAGCGTGTTTTCCATAACAAACTATCACATTTAATTTGCTCATATGATACATATGCTAAACTCATAAAGCTCATGTTTGTCTGTTAATTTCTTTTTATTATATTTTAGACTCAAATTTAGAATATAATGAACCCAGAAATTAATCTTACTATAGATCTACTGTACTAAAAATGAATACCAATTAAAATTTTAATTAAATAGACACATTAAGTTATTAACAAAATGAAAGCTGAATCAAAATTTATAAGACATTTGGCAGGAATGTAACGTAGTTTCTTGATTTGATTCTACACTACTGGTCATTAAAATTGCTACACCAAGAAGGCGACATGCTACAGACGTGAAATTTATACGAAAGGAAGAAGGTACTGTGATATGCAAATGATTAGCTTTTCAGCGCATTCAGACAAAGCAGGCGCCAGTAGCGACACCTACATCGTGTTTAAATGAGGAAATTGTTCAGCCGGTTCCTCATACACAAATTGCTATGAAAGTTGTTGCCTGGTGAAAAGTTGTTGTGATGCCTCGTGTAAGAAGGAGAAATGCGTACCAGCACGTTTCTGACTTTGATAAAGGTCGAGCTGTAGCGTACCGGGATTGCAGTTTATCTTATCGCAATATTGCTGCTCGTGTCGGTCGAGATCCAATGACTGTTAGCAAAATATGGAATCGATGGGTTCAGGACGGTAATACGGAACGCCATGCGGGATCTCAACGGCCACCTATCACTAGCAGCCGAGAAGACAGGCATATTATCCACATGGCCGTAATGGATCGTACAACCACGTCACGAGCCGTGAGTCAAGAAACGGGGTCGTTTGGAAGACAACAAGTGTCTGCACGAACAGTTCGAAGACGTTTGCAGCAGCATGGACTCTCAGCTCGGAGACCATGGCTGTGGCTTCCCTTGACGCTGCGTCATAGACAAAAGCGCTTTCAATGTTGTGATCAACGACGAACCTGGGCGCACGAATGGCTAGACGTCATCTTTTCAGATGAATCCAGGTTCTGTGCACAGCATCATGATGGTCGCATCCGTGTTTGGCGGCATCGTGGTGAACGCACACTGGCAGTGTACATTCGTCATCGTCATACTGGCCCATCATCTGGCGTGATGGTATGGGGTGCTATTGGATACACGTCTCGGTCACCTCTTATTCGCATTGACGGTGCTTTGAACAGTGCACGTTACCTTTCTGGTGTGTTACGACCCGTGGCTCTACCCTTTATTGGAGCCCTGCGAAACCCAACGTTTCAGCAGGATAATGCCCGACCACATGTTGCCGGTATTGTACGGACCTTCCTTGATACGGAACATGTTCATCTGTTGCCCTGGCCAGCACGTTCTCCAGATCTTTCACCAATAGAAAACGCCTGGTCAATGATTGCCGAGCGACTGGCTCGTCACCAAACGCCAGTCACTACGGTTGATGAACTGTGGCATCGTGTTGAAGCTGCATGGGCATCTGTACCTGTACATGCAATCCAATCTCTGTTTGACTCAATGCCCAGGCGTATAACTGCTGTTTTTACTGCCGGAGGTGGTTGTTCTGGGTACTGATTTCTCAGGATCTATCCAGCCAAATTTTTTGAAAATTTAATCACTTGTTATTTCTAGTATAATATATTTGTTCAATAAATATCATTTTGTTTTCTGCATTTCTTCCTGTTGTAGCAATTTTAATGGCCAGTAGTGTATATTGATTAAAGTTTTCAAACTTATATAAATGATTTTTTACATTAGCGAAGGGTTTTCTGCGAAGCTTCTTCCGAGTATAGATTTTTTTTAAAGTAAGGTCATGCATCATCTCTCCCTTAAGAGTGAACATCAAGAACCTTAAGAATAACATCTCACTCTCCCTTAAGAGTGAGATGTTGTTTAAGTTTACAGCATCCAGTGAAAAGCCCAATTATTCTCCTTTAGAATCCTCTGTTGAGTTTTAAAAGTCATGATGCCTTTTGTTAGAGGCATTGATTTGAAGGTTGACCACATTCTCCCTCATTGAATTGCTAGAGCTCAGTCACTTAGAGAATGTTCACATTAATATGTGTCTTTCCACTGGTCTAAAGTCCTTCCACTGGGGTGGCGTGGATATGTAGAAGAAGGGGCCATTTCAGGTGTGACCTCATCACCTAAACGTGGTTTAAAATTACGAAACCTTTGTTGACGGGCGAATACTCCAAACCCGTTAACCTTAAGGTATAGTCCAGGGTTTACATGCCCCATAATGTATGCATACATTTTGCTTGGACAGTTGAAATTTAATAACTTCGTTTATCTTTGATTACTGGTGTTACATTAATTAAAGGAATTGTTTCTTGAAAATACAGAGCTTCTGATCAATTCGTTTGAGATACCCAGACCTGGTATAAATCCAATAAAAAAATCTTATTATTTCTTGCTTGCTTTTTGTCAAAAATATCCGAATTTCCAAGTACTTATATATGGGTAAGAAAGTTATTGTTTTTTATAAACATAGCGCAACATAATATTTCTAAAGGAAAAATAAGGTTCAGGAATACTTCTGTAAAGCTAAGAGTTCACTTTCACTATAAAGAAAAATTTTTTTCTCTTGTGATTATTACTTCTATTCAAAAATATTTTAATTAAAATAAGTCTAATAAAGACTTCTGCTTCGAATATGGTAGAATGGCTGCCTCTAACGGAGTGGTAGGTTTGAACCAAGCGGAAAGATAGCTGGACAATAAATGCTGATTTCAATATTTAAAACCACTATCGAACCCTGTGTAGATCAGAACAATTTTTATTCTTCACAATTTTATTTTATGTCTAATGTAAAGGATGCTTGACTTCATATGATTTGCCAACACAAAGTGTATTTAAAAATTATACTACCAGAGAATATAGTTATAAAAAAGGTGTGTCATTTCATCAGCTTAAAGATATGTTTCTAAGATAAAAATATTTAATGTTTCTTAATAATAAGTAATTTTTCAGTATACATGAGTTATTTCAAGTAAATTGTCACTTCCGTTTGAACAACACTTAGATGAAATACATTTCAATCAAAAGGCTGGAGAATTGCAGTTTCGTTTCAAAACACCCAGACACAGTTATAAAAGACAATCTTTAGAGTAGGGTTAAATTTTCTTCAACAGTTTTAGTTATGGAGTAGCAGACCATAGAACTATAAAGGATAACGACCAAATGATGATAGTGTTGATTCAGTGAATAATTTTGAGATTCAGGTCGTAGGATTTTAAAATTGCATTTTTGAAAAATCAGAAAGTATTCTTATTATTTATCAAGGGAAAATGGAGTCGTATATTCTGTGATTAAACTTTATGTTAAAATATGAAGAATTTAACTTCTTCAGCATATGAAAGTAATTTTCTGAACCAAAGTGAATACTAATAAGATTATATAGTGTACTTACTATATGATGTATGTTGTGGCGAGTTTAATTAGATTCTACTTATAATATTTTTGACTTTACCTTAGTTTGCTTCCAGTTTTCCTTAATTTTAGAAACTAGTGTTATATTTTATCGATTTAATTTATGCATTTATGAGTGAATATTTCATTATCTGTACAAAACATACTACAATATTTGTAACAATAACTGTGAACTTAATAATGTATAATATTAAAATTTTAATTCGTTTATATTGAATTATAATGAAACATCCCCCCCCCCTATAATAAGAAATAAGACTTTTCTATATTAGTATTTATATTATGTTATGAAATTAATTAAAATAAAACATACTAAGTTTCCAGAGTATACGATAAACATATTTTAAAATAATATATAAATGTGTAAAAGTTACATGTTGAAGTTTTATCCTTTATTTTTTGTGTACTTTTCTCTTTTTAATTTCGGTTAGCAATTCGCTACTTAAATGCCACATTGATTACTTTACAAATGAGCCAATTTCCCTTTCTGAGTAGCATGCAACTTCCTATTTAAATATACCCCTAATTTCCTTTTTATGCTTAGGCAGAACGCCAAAGTTCATTAAGATTTATGTCTTAAAAATATACAAAAAACCCAATCACAGTACTAGTACATTTCATGGGTATGATTCAACATATTATATATTCCCTTGTCAAATTATTTAATTTCAATAGTAGTTTTATATTCTTTCTTTTCTAGGAAATATCTGTAATTGCTTACAAAAATTGCTCATTTTACCATAAGGATTATTAATTTTACCAATTATTAATATATATGCTTCAATGTGTGTAAATTAATTTAACATCTAATACTGCTAATTGAACCTGGTACTATATTCTTTTTCATCAAATAATCCTTTCGCATAATTTATTCTTTGTCGAATACCTATCGGTGGATTGAACAATAATCTATTCAGACAGAAACTAGAAGAATTTATTCAAATTTTTTATGTCTTTAAAAAATTCAATGCAAGGAATAAGATTTTTTTTTTTAACTTAGAAACTTAGTTTTACTGTTTCATACAAAAATACTTTTAGATTGAAGAATTTTATTTTTTCTAATTTAGGTTTTACTGGATACCGAAAGTTCAAAATAAATGAGAGAAAAATATGAATGCTTAAAGGTAGAACATAAAATTGGGTATTTGTATATGCTTCGATACACTTTTCGTATACACTTTCAATACTTTCGCTTTATATACACTTTCGATTTTTATTTAATCTGATAAAATCATTATTTCTGCTGTAAAAGGATTTTACAGAACAAAATGAAATGCAGATATTATTTTCTTTAAAAATATTATACTATCGTATGTCTTTTATATTCAGAAAAATAACTCTTGCAAATAAATTTATGTATAAAAACATTTTCACTTCAAGCAAATTCTTTGTTAATTTCGAAATTTTTATGTTTAATTTCAAAGTGATTGTCTTTTTTGTGATTTGTTTTTATTTTGGTTCCAAAAATTATTTATTTAAACTAGAATTTTGCTACCATTTCATATATTGAAATTATTTCTTATGAATTAATTTAAGCAATAATATGTGGTAACAAAAAAGCGGCTGCTAATAAGGGAATAATTAAGAATAGCTTAACATTATACATATATATATATATAATAGGAATTATTGCTTTGTATATTTTATTATTGAGTTATAAAGAGTGAATTAACTAACTTTCGGTTGAATTTAATTGATAACAAAGTATTTGTAAAGTGTCTGTTTGAAGAAACAACAGCTGAATGGAGATCTGTGTCCTTTGATGAGAAACTATCAAAATCACATGTAAGGTCTGCAGATTCTCCATACAGCTATCCTCGTAATATAATCAGAAATGAGACTTCTCACATAAAACAACGTGTTTCCAGCCCAGGCATAAAGCTGTGTGCACTGCATCCAACTGCGTGCCCGGTGGGATTTCATTTCTAACGACCCATACAACGATGGTCCCCAGAATAGTTAGTATACAGACATTTTTTGATGCGTAGGCATTTAACTATTTCGCTCGTCAGTGTTCAATGATTCCTTTCTTTGAAGGCCTTTTTCTGACCATTAGCTTCTATTTTTAGCAGATAGTCGAAATTCATGAGACGCATGTAAAATGTCCTTATGAGAAAAATCAAACTTCAAAGCTATTTCGGAACTGCTATGTCTGATCTCTTGTGTACCCACTATAACCCCACGTTAGTTAAACCTTAATAACTCCTCACTGAAGCAACAACAAGTTATTTAATAGTTATGCCAAGCATCTATTTATATAGGCGCTGATTGTTGCATTATCCACTGAATGGTTTGATACATTCATAATTTGAATACACCCGCATGTGATGCATGTATGGGTTTTCTGGCACTTTAGTGGTAATGTCAAATTCCCACTTAATATCTTTCTTTATATATTTTATAACACATGGAAAAAATGTCTTACATTGAATACTTTATTACCAACTTTTTAAAATAAATGTATGATACAACTCTAGATAAGCAGAAACATCCTTACTTAGGACCTTGTTAATCATGGCTCTTTTATATTAAGAGGTGTCATTGAAGTATTTAAATATAGCATGTTTTCGAGAGAATCAATGCAAAGTTGTATAAATGTAATATATTGTAATAAATTTAGCTTAAAAAAATTATTGGCATATTCTAATAACATTTAACCAGAATTTTGTGGACTACACAGTTCACTCTTTACTTTTATATTATTGTTGTTAATTTCAAACAACTTTCGAAATGTTATTATTAAAAATATTCTAAATGAATAATGAAGTAGTTTTTATTAACGATTCAGAGTTTTCTTAAACATTGTAAGGGAGACAATTTTTTTTTTGAAACGATATCAGAATTGATTGATTTTAGCTAAAAATGAAGGAAACTTAAGAAAGCGTAATTTATCGTTGAAGACATGAGTCCATGAAAATTCATATAAACATTTCCTCAGCTTTGCAAACAATCCTGCATTTTGTGAAACTAAAAATGAATTTTTTACCAGTTAATAACTTTTAACTATAATTTTTCACTGCCCTTTTATATTTCTTCATATAAGAAAAAAATATTGTTTTTTATACATCATTCTGAACACAGTTTTTAAAATATACTTTTAAGGCTCTGTTTGTTAATTTTTAAACCATATTTAAAAAATGAGATCGAAGACTTAGCCATCCATTGAAGACTTAGCCTCAAAGTACACAATGTTGTGTCACAATAAAAAAAATATTAGCTTGTGTGTGTCAGCTTAACTTGTCTAATGTTGGTATAAATAATTTTCCAGTATTAAAAGAGAAATAACTTGTATTCCAAAACACACACACACACACATAAAAAAATTTAATTTGTGTAATTGTATAATTTCTACAATTACATAAATTAAATACATTTTATTATTGGTATTATACACTAATTTACTCAAAGAGGAATTTTAACATGATTAATATTGCTTCACATATTGCAAAGTATTGGATTTGCAATTACATAAATTAAATACATTTTATTATTGATGTTATACACTAATTTACTCTAAAAGGAATTTTAACATGTTAAATATTGCTTCATATATTGCAAAATATTGAGTTTTCAATAGAACGAAGTATTTTAAAAAAATTTCTGAAATAGTAACTGAAGAAATTAAACTTTTTTATTATAGTTTATGCAAAACTTATTGCAATTAGATAAAATTTTCGAATATACAATATTTATTTTATCGCATAATTGAAACAAAATTTCTAAAACAGAATAAGCTAAATATATTTATTATATTCCTTTACACTGCACCTAAATCTCTTAAAGATTTGTTCATATTTAAATAGTTCAAGCTCCTGAAATATTTCATGTACATCAAATTTAATTTTAGATTTAATGAAACAAAATGAAATTTTTTAAGAAAATATTAGTAAAATCAAATTTTTATAATAAGGCATGTGCTTAATTTCTTGTTATCGCTGGTTGACTCACCCAAACAAAGTTCAGTCAACTGTTAACTCTTTGATATCAGAATTCGGAACTTATTTGTTTACTCACATAAAATCCGCGTGGGCATTATCTTTAATTTTTTTGTCTTATTCTTGTATGAACTTCCAGTAATTTCTTATCTAAAAATTGCGCAACAGTCTTTTGCAAAAGAAGTTTAGAAATTTTATCAGCTTCAATCATTTTCGGTAAATTGAAAGACAAAAGTTGTGTTAGTAAGCAAACTGCCGCAGAAATAAAGAACTTCAAAAAAACAGATTTTTGTAGTTTTATTACAAGGATCTGGTTTTTCTTTATCAATATTCTTAAAGCGTAATTTTCGATGACGCAGTGTACCTATTACATATGATAATTGAATGTAAGAGCTTTTGGAAGTTTTGTCTTATAATTTATATATAAATAGGAAAATTCTATTATAAATATAACAATTTCTTAGTATTTATTTATTTTTAGAAATTTTATATAGCTAGGAAAATTTACAGCTCTGAAACATATGGAAAATAATTCCATATATGTTTCCGAAATAAAAACGAATTTTTTTATAGAAAAAATATCAAAATGTTATTACTAAAAACATTAGATTAATTAACGAACATTAGATTTAGATATATATTAGATTAATAGTTATTTTAGAGAAAAGATTGGATATTTTTTGTGTTTCTCCTGTTTCAGCATATAAATAAATCACTTTTCCTTTCTTTCTATATATTTATGAGATAAATATATTTAAAAATGCTTTCAAGAAAGTAGTAAGTACCAAAAAAGCATAATTTGATTGCTTCCACCGTGTAGTCATTCAGTCATTGCGCATAGTTATAGTTTAAATTAAAATATCGTATTTCAAATTGTAAAGATTGTTATAAAAATATGAAACTCTCAAAACATACAATTTACAGTTTCAACTATTATGCACAAAATTTACTGATATTTTAATACCTCTTCATACGCAAACTTGCTAATAATTTCCTACCAGGTGAAAGTCAAGGTGATCCATTAACCGTACATAAGGAAAAAAATTGACATACGACTTTTCCGCAATCTGATCCTTTGAGCCTGTTTATCTAATGAAACAATTAGACAGTAAAATAAATAGAGTTTAAAAGTATAATAAACAACAAGTTTCTGCTGTGTACGTGCATCCCCACACGCTCGCATGTACATTTTTCAATATCCACTCAATAATTATACAATAGAAATATAATTTAATGCATATATTATTTTTTTTCAGAAAGTATTCATTATTTATAAGCAATTACTTTATTTATAAATTTGATTCATGAATACTCTCTGAAATGTATAATTTTTAAAATTTTATTATTAATTTTTTTTCATTTCCATTTTGAAATTTGGACTTTATTATTTTTTTTTTAAACTCAATCGGGTAATATTTTTACTATATACTGAACGGAAAAAATTTTTTATAGCTCCATTGTGAAATATTTGATGCAAATTTAAAGATTTCTCTCTAAATCTCGCTGCAGCAATTATGTTTATATCAGTCTCATTATTTCCGTACATACTTCCTTACATTTTATATTACTTTTTTGTATATCTTATCATTTTTTTCTTGAAAGGACATTTCATAAGTGATATTAGATCTCAATTATATTTATGAATGAAATTTAAAAAGTTTTTATTCTTTTATTTCTCATTATTTGTTCTTTTAAGGTTACAAGAAATATACCAGAACAACACATTTGTGATTGCTGTGTACGAGTGACGTTTATAATCATCATATCATTCATTAAACAGTGCAATATGTTATCTATTTTTAGCGACATCTTATCACTAATAAGTACCTTATTTTTGTATCGTGTTTCATTGCATGAATGGATGTGTAGATTATAGGAAATATTCATATCTTTAAATCCCACGAGAAAGCGTACGCATTAGATTTACTTTTTTTATCTGAATATTTATTACTAAAACAAATTAATAACATGTTTGCCAAACTTAATCAATAGAAAAGGGTTTTGGAGAAAAGAATGTAGTAAACGCTTCTCTGTTTTTTTCTTATTTAAATAATTCTAACATTTTGAATTATCATTTTGTGAACAGTCTTATTATTTTAAATAAGTTTGCATTTTTTTATATTGCTTCGGCACCTAGAAATAAATTATTTGTACAAAAATGAAAGTAATCCATTAAAAGCTGTTTTTTTAATATTGTTAATTATTAATTGAAAACACTTTACTGTCATAATGCTTTATAATTTTATTTTTACTATAAGGTATTGTTATACTACAAATTTCATGCAAACATTTGTAGTGTTCACTTTCTTGATTACCAGAAGAAAAACTCATATTTGTTGTGAATATAGCAATATATCTGCACGAGAGGGAAACGCATAAACTCTATAAGCGAATTTGTATAAGAAAGGACTAAAACATGTATTACTCGATCAGTAAGTTGAATTCTTCCTTCAAAAGGTTTAAATCAGGAAATCACAGCATTTTTTTCAGTTGCATATCTATTATACTTCATTGCTTCATTGTTAGTAACAAAATCCCGATTAATTTGATCATCATAAGTAATCTGATCATTAACAAGACTGTCAAGTTCATTTAATGAGTTCACATAAGATAACTTGAGTTTACAATCTAGAGAAATACAAAAATATGAAATGAAATTTCGTTCTTACGTTTTAAAATATATCCAGAGAAATTTTTAAGATTGTATCCCACTTTATCATTCGGAAGTAATTTTATATAGAATTATGAAATATCGTAAAAATAAACTAAAGTATATGATGCGTATATTCTTCGGTATACAATTTCGCATAATTTTTAAGTTGTTTGAAACAAAAACTAATTTTAGACACTTTAGTTTTGATTTTTCAGTGAAAAGGCTTTTATAAGGATATATATGTAACACAAAAACTGCTAAAAAACAAATTTATGCTTAAAATTTTTGTGAAATATTTTAAGTCGTTAGGATTTACTTAGCGACTATAATAACCCAAAGTGAATTTCTAAAGAGTTATAAATGTACAAAATGTTGGAAATAATAAATAATGTCTTAAAACCTAATATTCAGCAAATTATTCATGTTTAATTTTATTTATTATTATTTTTCTCAGTATTACATACATACATATATATATATATACAATTGAATTAAATATTTAATTTTTAATATTTCATATATCAGATAAACTTTTGGATTAAGTATTCCTTAAAATGTAATAACTGACAGTCATTAACACCAATATTTATAAATCAAGAAATTAATTTAATATAAATAATGAACCAATTTAATGTAAATTAGGATTCAGATTGAGTATTTCAATATTATGTGTTCATGTTTTATTTAAATTAATCGTTGTCGGTAGTTTTGTTTTCCAGTTTACAGGTGGGAAAATATTCCTTTATTCCAAAGGAATGTGATTGTTTGAAAATTGCTGAATATAGATATTTGATATGCATGTTTCTCCGAAAATAACACTTACCATAGCGACAAATAATACTATGTCTTCTATACTATTATTAAAATGTCCTTTTTTGCAAAAAAGTTTGAAGCTTATGTAGGAAAATAAATTTAAACATTTCAAAAAACTTTTAAACCAAGCTTGTTGAAGTAGAAATTGTTAATTTATAGGCTTGATTGTAACTCTGAAATTCAATGCGCAATACCTGCCAAAATGTGTGTGCACATAAATTATTATATGAATACAATGTTATGCAATGTGCAAAACAATCATTCTATTGATATGCAAATGTTTGAAAGGAACAAATTCAAAATAATCGAAAATGATTGCTAATAGTTTTCAAAACCCTGCTTCCGAGTTCACTCGCATGAATAGGGACACATTTTATGTCTCATGAATTCATTCTAAGTTTATCACAATAGAGGTAAGAATGATAAAAAATTATTTGTTTAAATTCCTCAAAATTCATGTCCATTTAATTTTTTAGAGACACTATTTCAACTAATATCTGTCCTTAGGAAACTGAAGTTAACCTAAAAACTGGTTTGGAATTAAGATACTCTTATCTGATGGGTAAATTAATTGATAATGAGCGATATTCGTATGGAGATTCCTGAAATAGTGATGCTACGGACGCTTCTTAAATCCATTCTCTGATGCCATGAGGGTGACAAAAAGTTGATCGAATTTAATGCTGCATTTAAATGTTAGATATAACCTGAAGAAATAATTAGAGTGAGAATTATATGAAATCAATGAGAATGATAGAAAGACTGGTAACATTTTTTAGTGTAAAATTTAATTATAAATAATCGATAATAATGTTCAATGTATAGTATTTTTTTAGTTCAATATGATGATAAAAGACAATTCTGATGCCTTTTTACTTCAAGCTCAGATCTGAATATCATTAGGGATAAGAAAATGGAAAAATAAAGTGTCAAAATTAACCAAAATTTATGCTAAAGTAATAATATTCGAGAACTGTTTAGATCAGCGTTTCCCAACCTTTTTTGGCCAAGGCACACTTGTCGCGGGGAAAAAAATCACGAGGCACACCACCATTAGAATATGTTAAAAAATTAACTCTGTGCCTATATTGACTATAATAAAGTAATTCTCTTGAATAGGAATCAAATAAGCACAAAGAAAGTATTTTATAATTACTTTATTATGAAATATTAAGTAAACAGAATAGTGAAAAATTATAAAATACTTTCAGTGCGAAACCTGGGCCTGTTTGGCTGAACACAAAGCTGATATTCTGGCTGGAATCGAAGAAAGACACACACGTAGCTCTTCGTCAACAGTTCTCAGTCTCTCTCTGTATTTGGTTTTCATAGCAATCATGCTTGAAAAGCTAATCTCACACAGATATGTAGTGGAAAAAGCGACTTTTCATATATCATCACAAATATGCGACTTTTCATGGGTCATGACTTTACAGTGTTTATCATGCTCACAACATCATCCAACACATGAACTAAGGCTGATGGTAAAGTCTTGGCTACGAGGGCCTCACGGCACACCATGGTGCTTCAGACGGCACACTGGTGTGCCGCAGAACAGTGGTTGGGAACCGCTGGTTTAGATGACTATTCTAATATTGAAGACGTTTAAATTCTATTCATGTATAAAAAACTTTTCAACTTGTAAAATGTGTATTTTTTGTTTTTTGGATGATAAATTTGAAAAGAAAGTTATTTTAATTTTAAAAACATGAAATAAAATTAGTTTGACTATTGACAAAAAATAAAATTGTTAAATCTTTTTATCTAACAATTAACAGTGACAATTCGTCTGATAGTACTAGTCAGAAATCATATGAAATCTTTCATTAAAACAAAACGAAACAAAATATTGGAAATTTAATTTAAATGTTAAAAAAATATTTTATTCTAAAACTAAAAGGAATTTTAACCAATAAGTTCTTTAATTCAGGTTTACCAAAATCCAACTGATTTTAAGAACAAATGAAAATTAGTTTTCCAGACAAAGTATATGTGCAATTTTCAGCAGAATCTCAGTCACAGTGGAATGCATGAGATTCTATTTCTAAAAATACATTTGCATTTATTTTCCCTACAACAAATCTAGTTGGTTAAATTTACTAACATTCCACTCTAGCGGAATTATCTAAACACAAGAGATTTTGTTTACTACTTTCAAGGTAGAAAACACAGCGCGTTCTGTCCTTTGGCAGAGTGCCAGGAGCCCTGTTGAATGCTCTCGCAGGATTAGAGGAAGGCATTGAACCAGTCTCTTCAGTCACGTTGACAGTGCGTGGCTCATTTTATTGCACCCAGAATTTCCAGCGTCTCTAATTTAGTCAGAGCTTGTGTAATTAATGCTTTCTTCACAGCTGTTAATCATGTAGTGGCAAATAGAAGGTGTGAGGCATACTCACACAAAGGATTACATCATAAGATAGATAAACATATTTAAAGGCAAAAAATATATAATAATGTGTTTGGGGAAGTAGACTAAAATTTCCTTAGTTCCAATAAGAGCAAAATGATCTGACTACTCTGTTTACTACATTTAATCGTATTACTTGTAATATTGGCGTAAAAGAAAAATTCAATTTTAAAGTTTATAAGATTATTTTTTTATCTTTAATATTCATATTAATAAAAGTAGAATAAATCATACTTTATATTCTGTAAGAGATTAATTCATGTGAATTTTGAAGCATTTATTTTCTGAATCCTAGTTTTTAATATAATTTAATTTTTGTTAATGTGCCAATTATTAACTATATTAAGGAAATAAAAAAAATTTTTTTTATATAAAGTTGTAGATTATTAGTTAATGATTTTTCACACAACTGAAATTTCTATTCAGTGTTTTATTTGGCTTATGTTAATATTTACGTTTGATATAATTGTCCACAAGTGTTAAAAATTGAAAAATTCCGATTCTAGTCTCCATATTCACATTTAACAGATGCTCACGTTATAAATGCATACTGGTATATAGTTTTTAAGTATTGAATTAAAATAGGTTACTGAATATTTCACATGTATTCACTCGAAATATATCAAAATGGACTCACTCAATATACAATCATTTTCAAAAAATTACAAAATCGAGATTATTTATGTTGAATATACCACATACATAGAGTGCATATATTTTCTTTTTTGTGGAGACTTTCATAGTGATTAATAAAATATACTTTCTTTACTGAGAGATTAAACTGTTCTGTACAATTTTTCAATTGAAAACTTTGTTTCACCTCTTTGGATTTTCAATTGAGAATTCTCAATTCTTGAATTAAGTCTGCTCTTAGCATTATTGGAATTGCCCTAGTCAATTTACTGAGACCTTATTCGTTACTCTATTTACTTTTTTTCACTCTCGAGTTCACTAGGATAAGGGGATTTTCTATTATGCACAATAAATATAAATAAAAAATTTAAAGGAATATTTTATAAAAATAATTGATTGGTATATCATTATTCTTATAATTAATATTTTTTTGGTTTTATAATGGTTAACTCAAGCAAAACTTAATATGATATCTCTATATGAATATGAAGATTCGGAAAAATTAAATAACAAATATGTATGGCTGCTTAACAAATAATGAGTTTTATTGTAATTGGAAAACGAAAATTTTCGAAAATCACATAAGTCTGTAAATTGAAAATATTTCAATTTTTTTTTTAGAATTTTAATCTTCCAATTGCTGTTTGAGTAGAAATAAATTTAGAAAAAACTTTTTTCTTTTATTAAATTTTGTGAGAGCATACTAAGAAATTAGAAACTTTACATGAAATAATCACCAGATGTTCCCACCGAAATATTCTATTTCAAAAAAGGAAGATTTATTTGCGTTTCATTAAATGTAGATTTTTTTTCATTAATTTTCTTTTATTTAAATATTTAGGAAAAACAATAGTTAAAAAAGTATATTACATGGGAATTTGAGAATGTATAAAGAACTGAATCCATCAAACAATTAAGTTCAATAATTTTTAAAAGACTGTTCATAGAGTTTTGAAAGATGCACATTACGAGGCACTTATAAAGTAAGAAAACACAATCATGATTTGATATTAATTTACTCACAATTGATAGAGTTTACATTTTTCATTTTTATATTGTTTTCGATACTGTACTAACCAAGAAATAGCTAAAAATTCAGATTTACATCTTTTATTTGAAAAACAAGATTAAAACAGAAATGACATGTAATTACAACTTTCTTAGTAAATATAAAATGTTTCGATTAATTTCTTACGAATTAATATTAAAAAAGATATTTTGTATATATATATATACATAAGTAGATTTAAATTATTTAACTGCCTCATTACACAAAAGAATATTTTATGAGAAATGTGTTCCAAAAACTATAGAATAAAAGTTTTATTTTATTTGATTGATTTTTTAAAAATCACAATTGATTTTTTAAAAATCAATGGTGTAAGTTCATGTATTGAAATAAATATTAAGTCATGACATTATTAAAAATAAATTGACATATCTTTAATACGATTATTTGTATTACATCTCACTTGAAAATGGTAGTTATATTCTTAAAATTATAAAAATGTTTATTTCACAGTCGAAATATGTAGATATTAATTAGAATAATTTGACAATTATAAATGTATTATTTAAAATTGTCTTGTAATATCATAGTTTTTTGCTAACAAATATTTTTAATTTAAGTCTTTGTTCTCCTTTTTTTGCTTTAGGGAATAAATATTGCTATAAAATAACCATAAATTATAATATTTTCTTCCTAATGTTTTAAATAAATTTATTACAATTATAATAAAAAAAACAAGTCAGCGAAATGTTATGTATCTAACTTTCATTGAAAAATGTAAAATAAAATAAATAATTATCGATTTTCAGATAAAAAAAAATCAAATAATTGGCTTATGAACTTCCGAGAGACTATTTAATACTTATTTAATGTTATCTAGTCCTATAAAATTTGCATCTCTTTTGAAGAACAGAGAAAACAAGTTCATTCTTTAACAATTCTACTGTCTATGACAAGTTTTATTTACAAATAATGTGCACTATTTATCTGCTAGGAAAAACGTCTATCTCGCTTAGATTAAAAAGTTAAGCAATGGCATATGGTGGCGATATGTTATCTTTCAGACGATCGTAATTACAAAATTTTTCATCTGGACTGCCAGATGTTTCAATTACATCATGAAAAGTAAAACTTTCATTCTCTTGATTTCCACGTGTCTTTTACAAAAGAATTATTCTTATAACACAGATTTGATTGAATACCTTATTTTCACATAAAGTACATTTTCATTTCGTATTCATTCGTACACAATTTGTATTTTTTTATTATATAATTTAAACTGTTCTATAATCTAATTAATTTCTTAAATTCTAATAATATTCATGTATATATCCGAATTTATTACCTTTTTAGAACTTTTGATAGTTTTATTTATACTAAAAGAGAATAAGTTTTTTTGTTTTTATGTCCTTGTAGTCATTAAAGTTACACATTTTTTGATAACCCATAACAGATAGCCCAGTAATTATCGTAGACTGTTGCAAAGCATTTAAATAACATTTGCGTAACATCTTCCTAGAAGACTTCATAAATAATGCCTTTACCTTGTTTTAAGAGGAAACAAATTCCAAGCACAATGTTGACAAACGTGCTTTCAGAACGAAGTGACACCAAAATCTAGATGGTTTTGATATATATATTAGCAGTAATAGGGTTAATATATCATCAGCGATAATGGGGATCGAGCCTGCAGCCCCCCACTTCGAAGAAGCACACTTTTACCACTGGGGCAAGTGAGCATATAACTTCTGAATATTGATTTTGTTATGAAATTTAAAAACTAAATTTTGAAACTATATATGCTTATTTTAGTAGATTACATTATTACATTTGTATGTAACTAAAATTTTTTTTAATAATCTCATAGCTTGAAATGAATCTTTGTCAGATGATGAAAGATCTCATACATATTTATCCATGAACTGAATCCTTGTCTTCTTTGTATATTTTGAATATTTTTAATACTTCTTAATAAATTAAAATATGAATTTATGAAAAATTATTCTGCAATTTCTTGGAAAATTTATATTCTTTATAAATATTAAAGCACTTGAAAGAACGCTTTACTATTTACTATATAATATAAATTTTGCGATGTGATAAAAAATTTCCTAATTAATCAAAAATTCAGTTTTCTTTCAAATTTTCTTTTTATCACATCACAAAAATAATCATGAAAATAATACAAGCCTTTAGAGGTTGTTAATTCCCCATCTGATTTCCCACAAAGAAACAGTAAAAAATTATTTTTTAACTTAAATCGTAGAAAATTATCCAAAGTTGTCGACTAGATTCAAGCATTTTTTTATATAGCATTTTTCCTCAATTATAAAATCTGGATAAGAACTCAGATATAATCTTTAAAAAAATCAAGGATTTTAAAGTTAATATTTTCGAATGCTAGTTAAATACTTAAGTAAATAAGTTTAGGAATCGAATGCTTCCTAAATTTACTTAAACCCGAACCACTGTTTAATTATAAAAATTTTGCTAATGTTTCCAATCTTTTAAACCATTTGAATAATAATAACGAGACGAAAATTATGTGATAGGATATTATAAATTAAAATGAGAATAATTTTAATATATGAAAAATTCATGCGATAATGAAGTTTTTATAAATTTTGTTAGAGAAATACATCTACATAAAAATATGTGATTGTTATTTTAAATAAAATGATTATTTTTAGGGAATAAACATTTTTGCCGCGAACATTTTGTAGGCAAATGATTTCGGGTATGATTCTTATTTTATCTAATATTTAATTTTGTTAAATGAAAAAATCGTGATAGTTAGAAAGTAGTTTTGTAAAAATTTAATAATAACCAAACATTTAAAGTTGTAAAATGGCAATTCCCATTATTAAAATAATATGGCTCTTAAATGGAAAATGATAATATTATTTGAATTTTGAAATTTTGAATTTTTTTCAAGCATTTAGGAATTAAGGTAATATTTATTACATTCATAAATATTGATTAGCTACCATAATTAAATGAACTCTAACCATTTTACATTTCTTCCGTCGTAAATCAATTTTTTGCTTTATGATATTTTTTAAAATTATAATAAAAATTAAGTATGAGCCTTTAGAAAGAAATGCTTATGTGCTATCTTTGCCTCAAAATATTCTAAAGTTATAAAAAAAGCCCCATATATAATTATATAATACATATAATATTTGTTATATAATACATGTTTACTGGGGTGGAATACCTTTTCCCTGTAGAATTATTTAATAAAGGATATGTGTCTTATATAAACTGAAATAAAATATAGTACGAAGAAAATAATCGAGAAGTAAAATTAAAATAATTTTAGTATTCTAAAATAAAAATGAATTTCAAAGTATAATTAACAAAAAAGATTCATTTTATTCTTTTGAACAAGATTAAATCTCACTTAAAATGATTTATGAGTAGTATTTAGCTTGTTTTTTTTTGAGAAAAAAGCTATATAATATGTTAATCTAAAATTATCATTTTTTCTGTTTAAAAAATCCCAAAAATGCATTGTTAAGGAAGATTTTATAAATAACTTCAATTTATTAGAATTAAGTAAATAATTTAACTAATATTAAATAATATGGAATTCAGATAATTAAGTTAAATGTATATTCTGATTTCACAACTTAAAGAAATATTTTTAACTTAGTAAAAATATGTTTTTATAAAGTATGAATTGATACATTATATGTAAATTAACTTGAAGGAACTTAAAAATATTTATTGTTACTCATGAGTAATAAAAAATAATCCAGCTTAGTTATAGATATAAACTGTTTAAGTAATTTGATAAGAAGTGATAAGAGCAACAAATATTATTACATTATGTATAAGTATTTTTTAATTAAAGTCAGATAAATTTTTCTAATGACATAATACAGTATTTTGAAAAACATTAAATTGCAATGAGAAAATTTCATTTATATGTTAGAAAAAATTTTCAAGGGTAGGAGAATGACGCATGTGGTCTAAGACTCTCGGTAATGGATAGAGTTAAACATCTTTTAAGCCCTTGAAAAACCGAAATTTACCCACAGTAAAAGGGGAGTGATTTATGAGAGAAAAATACTCTTCTGAGCTACAAAGAGTTTCCTACGAAGAGAGCTATAGCTGTAGGAACTAATTACGTGTCGCATTTGGCAAGCTTGTAGTAGGTAGATGCCTTACAAAGAATGTTTTTCTCCGAAAGGATTTTAAGTGAAACCTTGTGCAAACTATTAAGATGAATTGGTCCAGTCTCCCTGAAGATGTATTGTTCGTATCTCTATGACACACGTTTGTTGATTTGAATTTATAAGCTAAAAAAAGCTGACTTACTTCCTACGAATATAA
>JAPDSC010063931.1:1328893-1340522 GCA_026290005.1 Latrodectus geometricus | reverse complement strand
TATATATATATATATATATATATATATATATATATATATATGTGTGTATATCTATATATATATGTATATGTATTAAAGTAACTTCACAGTCAGTTTAATTACTTAATTGGGATTTAATTTTGTAAGAAATGAAAAAAAAGAGGAAATAACACGAAACAGTTATTCTGCATGTTTCTGAGAAGAGAAAACTAAGTTGCAATTATATTTCTATTTCTCTCAGAAGTACTAATTTACTCATTCGTTCATTCTTTTCCTTAAATTTGACTAAGTATGCAAATTTTCTTAATTTTAAGCACCAGTATAATTGTTATCAGTGACAATGTATTTTTTACGTACATAAGAATACATCCGGTTTATTAATATTATTTGACAATTAATAAGTCAGTTATACATTTTAGTCCTAAAAAATATACTATTTATATCATATAGTTTTTCTCTGTTTATTTTGCCTCTAGTTTTTTCTCTGTCTAATTTTTTCAGTCTAGATTTTTCTCTGCTGATCTTTTGCGATATTAAAAGGTATAACGTACAAAATTAAAAAAGTACCGTTTGCTCTTTTCATCGTATTGATACTGCGGTGTATATTTATTTTACTGCCTTAATACAATTTTTTTATAATCAAAAATTATAATTTATGTAGTTATTGCGATATTATTTTTCATACTCATGTTTAAAAAATGTTCATCCAATTTTATAATTTAATGTATAAGGTTTATAGAGCAATTCTTGTAATCATCTCGAAAAAATTTCATAGGGCGATACTGGTGAATGTGTAATGAACAGTAATTAAATATTACATTCCATTTCCTCATCAAGTCTAAAAAACGCCGTATATCTTATATTTAAGAAATTTAAAAATTTTTAAAAACACTTTAAAAATGTGGTACTGAAGTAGATAAAAATTTTAATTTAATTCCTTGAAGAAATACAGAAATTTTTACTTAAATAATTATATATTTATAATCTATTTTTCAGAAATAAGCACTAAATGTGAATACTTTGGAAGTAAGTACTTTCTTAAAATTTTTATTCAGAATTATAAAAGAAAAATTATACCCACTATCTTGTACATAATTTGCATAGAAGACATTTAAGATTTAGAAGGTATCTAAGGATATTGTTATTAAAGATTTTATTCTTAAATATTGTTTCATAAAACTTTATAATTACAAATCAAAGCATATAATTTTGACTTAGTATTTGAAACAAAAACAAATTAAGAATAACTAGTTATTGCAACTTTTGTTTCATTTCTTAAATATTAACCTTTAATTTAATGTTTAACTTGATATAAATATTATATTTATGTATAATGTTTAGGATATATATCCTAAAACATTAAACTCTTCCCAGCTATTTTTTACGATATGAATCAAAAATACACGTACGTGTGTGTCTTTGTGTTATTTCCATGGTAGAACACAACAAGAAAAAGCATAGTTATTAATTTTTTGTGTTTTTATTTCAATAATATTCCCAATAATCTACCGAAAATTACACCATAGTAAATCGGAAAATAGTAAGACTTCATAATATTTACGGTTTAGATGCTTCTTTGAAATTTGACGTTTTTATTAGCAATGCTAAAATTATTTGATTTTCGCAAAACGTTTTATACATGTGTGTTGACAAACGAAAACGTACTCCATTCTTCAAACAAACCTAGTAGGATGTTCCAGAATACGTCAAAATCAGCCACATAAAATGTAATAAATTCCAGGTACTTATCTTTTGGGATTGTATAAAAATAATTTATTTTGAAGCCAACAGTGTTATCTTATTCTCCCAATATTTAGAAGAAGCATTAAGATAGTAGAGTTAATATTTTGGTTTTTCTTAAAATCCTTTTATTCTGTTTTTTTGTAAAGGTATCTTATTTTTCTACGCATTAAAGTTTCTTGAGTTGATTAATAGAATGAATAGAATTAAAGAAATTCGAGAATTCTTCCTTCAAAATGCAGGATTTACATGACATATTATATTTTGTTAGTAAATACTGATTTAATTTATTCAATTGAAATAAGTTGTCACATGTGTGTACCATACATACTAATGCATTATAATATCCTTTGAATATTTTTGTAACGAGAAAACACATTTTCGTCTAATTTTTTTGTTCGTTCTTGTCAATCGAAGTAATTAGAAAAGAAATAGGCAAAAAATGGCAGAGAATAATTATTTGCGTTACTTCCACAAGCAAAAACTTCACTTATTGTTTTAACGCTACCTTTATAAAGGACTATTTCTATGGAAAACGTAGTTTTTAGGACTGTTATACATATGTAAAGTTTTATGATGGATTAATTATTTTTATCTAAGACTAATTATTAACATAAAAATATGCTTATCACATTTATGTTTTAATCTTTTTGCGTGTTATGATTTTTTGAGATGATTAAATGACAGATTGAGTAATAAAATAATTATCGTAAAATGTTATAGAGAAAATTAGCTATACAGTTTTCAAAATTTTCAAATATCATTTGATTATTAGTTATTATTTTACTGAATAAAATAAATTTTTTTTATTCTACTTTTTATTTCAGATAACATTAATAATATCGTACCAGAAAATTGCTTCACGAGTACATGATTTGAACCTAAGATATTTTTAATGAAAAAGAGAACTTCATTTTTTAAGTTTAATAAATAAATATATGTGCATAAAATGATGAAAGCTATTATGTATTTGTTTTTAAAAATAAATTTGTACAGTTTGCTTCAATATCTATGTAGAAAAGCATGTTAAAAATTTCACTTTTTTCTTAGAAATTTTTACTTGCAGGTAGTTTTCCTCTTTATCACCAAATTTTAAACATACATGAAGAAATTAAATGCTATGATGAGTGCATATTATGAAATGAGTTTAAGACGAACGTTTTGTGTAATGATAAAAAAAATGAAGACATAAGTAAGAATTTCGTATGATAATACTTTGCCAAATTTCAATGAGAGAAAAATTCTTGTAGTACCTTAAGTAATTTATTGTTAGATTTCTCAACAGAATTTTTCGATATTTTTCTAAGTGAAATTGCTTATAAATTAAAACCTTTTATAAAAATAATTTTTAGAAGGAGTATTTTTGGATCTGAATAGGTAATTATTGTGTAAAAGAAGGAGTTGACAGGGGGGGGCAGTGTTAATCTAATTTTGAGAAAAAAAACAATACAATTTTGTTTATTCTTTCCACTAACATTTAAAGGTTGTCATTCCAAAAAAAAAAAAAAAAAAAATCATGTAATTTACATATTTTTACTCAAATGTTTTAGAAATTATATCGTTAAGAATAGTGTTTTGAATTTTCTGTTGGTAGGAATACCTTAATTAATATTTTCGCTTTCTTGTATTATGTAACAAGATATTTTACTTCTGACTCTAAACTTTTGAAAGAATATTTTTTCGATTTTTCATGGACAATTAATACGTCACGAATGAAAATATAGTGTCATCCTAATATGCATGATTAGAAGCAGCAAAAGGCATTAGAGAGAACAATGAAATCTAAAGTTAAATTTATTGCCACAAATATAGATTAATTTAATAAGGCTAATAAGACACATCTTAGTGATTCATTGCAGAAATTAAATGCAAGTGATAACTCTTAATTTCAAATAAACCTAAAATAGATTGAAGTTTCATGTTCATAGTCACAATAAAAAGATGCTATTGCAAGATTAAGGCGATTTTAAAGAGTAAAGACGAGAAATAGCACATAATTGTCTAAATTATTTAGGTAATTTAAGATTATAATCATTAACAAGTTACGTAATTTTATTAAAGACATTCTATAAAATTACAAGTGATTATAAAATGAAAATAACAAATGGATAAAAGCAAATTTTCAGTCTGATGATGTCATGATGACAAAAAACTTGCAAATTAATTATTTAACGTTGCAGCGTATTGCACAAGCTTGAAGAGTAAAATCAAGAGTTAAAATCACTTGATTATGGTTCAGGATTATGAAAAGGATTAGTAATAAAAGGAAGTCATCAGAAAATTTTTGTTTCCAATAAACTACAAATTCTCCTGTACGTAGTTGTAATATATAACAAGAGTTTCCCTCTATATATAGCATATAAACGGAATAGAAATACAATGCAATTAGAAATTTAAAAACATTCTATGTATAAGAAGTACTTATAATGGCTACATATCTATTTTTTTGTGAAAATTTAGTAAACAAAACTAAAAAGTAATGAAAATTCAAGTGCATTTCTTGAAATTCTATTTTTTTACAATTTGATTAAAATGTATGGTTGAGTATGTGTGCGAGTAAACTTAAGAATAACTGGAGATGAAGATGATAAGCAGTAATTTCATTCTTAAATTTACACTATATTATCCTAACGAGTGATAAACACATTTTAGTTTTTTACGCTGTTTGCATGATTTCTTTCTTACCATCTATTAAAATTTTTTTCATATCCTTATGTATTTCTACAACTATGTCTATAATGTGTATATATTCTTATTTTTTCTGTGGAAATAAGTGCTCATTTACGACTAAGATATCAGAAAATACATAAACTAAGTTATCAGTTTATATTTCCATTGTTACACATATTTGCTATTTTTAGACACATCATATACTTTCATCAAACTTCTTTTCATTTCAAGTTTGACTTGGAAAATTGCTCTAAGCACGAGAATCAGAATTTAATTCAAAACCAAGACAGTATATTCACGAAATTATTACTTTAAAAAGATATTAGTTAAGATATTTATTATGTGGGATTAATGTGACAAAAAAATAAAGATTCATATTTTAAAAGTGCAAAGTAAAAATAAACTAAAATAGTGTTAATTAAATTCTTTGTTGAATGCCATTCAACTTCGATGAAATAACAAACAGTAATTTGAGAGCATGACTGTAGAGTATCTCACTTTGATTTAAATGTTACTATACAATTTGTATATTGCAATTTTATGTGTTGTTATAAAGTAAAGCCTCTCAACAAACAAGTTTTATGCTTGTTAATTTCAATATTGATTGATACAACAAATTAGAAAACAATAAGGGCACTCTCATTTTATTTGCTCGTGCAACAAAAATTTTACTCGGTTAAATTTCACTCAATCATCAAAATACAGCAATTTTAATTTTATTAGCAATTATTGATTCTATTCTGATCTAGCAATTTTCAAGAAAAGAAGTGTCAAATAACCAAAATGTTTTCATAACATTTTGATTTGAAATAACTAAAAATATTTGCATTTTATCGAATCAACTTATTTATGTAAGAATAAGAAAGTGTCACTATTCAGTCTAAAAATTATATGAACACAAAATGAATATGTTTTTAGCTTAAATTTGAATATGTATATATATAGACTGGTGTACAAAACTTAAGAAACAGGTGGTTTTTCTGCCATAACTCGGTGAGAAATTATCTGAGGGACATGAAATTCAGACATGAGACTCATCATTTTGTACTTAAGAGATGACTAAAGCATAGTTGCACAAAAAATGAATACAATGCATGGGATATGGAATCAAGCAAAAAGAGGCTTTATTGAACTCACAGTATCCCTGCACAAGATCCTCTGTCCAAGAGGAACTATAACAAACAGATATTCCTTAGTATGGAATATGCCCTCCCCATTCTGCAATGGTTGCTTCACACCGTCTCCTCATACTCAGAACCAGACAGTCCAGCAGTTTTTGCTGTAAGAGTACCTATTCCTCAATCAGCATCTGTTTCAGTTGCTGCGTGTTTCCCTGGGGATGCAATCGTGCCGCAATGCGTCTCTCCAAAGCATCCCACACATATTCTATGGGATTTAAATCAGGGGAGTATGCTGACCAATCCATTCGGGTGATGTCTTCAATTTCCAATAGCTGCTGAACAACATGAGTACGATGTGCCCGTGCATTGTCATCCATAAAAATGAAATCTATTCCAATGACACCTCGGAACAGACGCACATGGGGAATGATTACCTCCTCACAATAGCGATCTCCTGTTACAGAACCTCTGTCGAAAACGTGGAGTCCAGTCCACCCGTTCAGTTTAATGCCTCCCTAGACGAGAACTCCAGGACCATTATAACAGTCTTTTTCCGTTATGTTACTGGGATGAAACCGTGTCCCTTCTTCTCTTCAAGTCAACTGGCGTTGAGAATTGCTTGCGGCACTAAAACGACTGTCATCTGTGAACAAGACGCGACTCCATTGATCAGATGTTCAGTTTTTGTGCTCTTTGCACCACTCTAAAAGGTACCGCCGATGGCGAGCTGTCCACGGAATGCAGAAAACTTGATTTAAAAGTTTCTTATGTTACTTTACTTAAATTTGAAACAAAAAAGATGCAAAATAGTGACAATTTCAATTATTTTAAATCTTGAAATGAAATTTTAACTACAACAGAAAGAAAGGCACTTGATTTTTAAGTACATAAAAAAATAGAAATTCTTATTTATTTTTACTATCTATAATGGTTCGTTGCCAAAACGCTTGACATTGTTCCAGATATTTAATATCTTTTGCTACTCATTTTTCATTGATTTCCCTCTATAATTTACATTTACATAAACTTTATTTTTATATAAACGTCTAGAATTATCTCTTTTTTCAATATGTCATGTTAATAAGATATAAAATTTCCAAAGAGAGCTTAAAAATTCTGTTTTATATATCTTTTTTTTGAAACCGAAAGAAATGCTAAGTTAACCAAAGAATTTTGAATTCAAAAGTTTACTTTCAAAAAGTTGATTCTGGCTTTCAAAAAAAGGGGAAAAGGTGTTCCAAATTTCGTTCACTTTTATCAAACATTAATTACAACTAAATGAAAATAATATAATATGAAAACTCATTGTAAAATGTAGATACTTACTAAATATTCCAATAAAAGAAGAAACTGATGTCATTACATTGAGTATTTTTTCTGATATTCAATTTATTTGCTAAATATTCCAATAAAAGAAGATACTTACTAAATATTCCAATAAAAGAAGAAACTGATGTCATTACATTGAGTATTTTTTCTGATATTCAATTTATTTGCATTCATGGTATGCTCAAAACTTAATTTCTTTCATAGTTTTGTAGATTAGTTAAAGTATAATTGTGAATATTTAAGAATTTGATTTTATATATTCTATTTTAAAGGTTTATGCAATGAAATTTTAACTACATTATTTTATATTACTTTAATTATAATTACCTAGTACTATTACCATTATAATGAATAAGGAGGATTTAAATTAGTTTTTTAATTACATCTAGAAAAATTAATAAACAAAACTTATTTCATGTAATTTTATCAGAAAATCCAGGTTAAAGCAATCAAAATCGTAAATGTTTCCTAGTGATCTGAATTTAAAGGATTAGATTGTAAATTGTTTTTGTATTTTATCTTTTTTACGTTTCAAAAGTGTAATATAATAGACCATTGTTGATTTTCATCCTAAGACATATTCGGATAGAGTATTTCATAACTCTGATAAAATTATTAAGCATGAGCTATGACTTTCATCTCGAAGATTCACATCACATTAAGCTCTTCAAGTCAAATGATAATCCTCGGACTAGTACGATGGTTTGTGGTTGGATGTTCAATCAAACTTCATGCAGAAACTCATACTTTGGTTTAATTTGTATAGTTAAATTCATTAGAAATTTATTTTCCAGGAGTATGGTTGAAAGTTTGAACAACAGCTGAAATGTTGACCTTGACATTTAGCGTGGCGGAAAATTTTTTAAATAACTGTTGATGCTCTTTCGAATACATTTCAGTTCGTCTTTAACAGTTATTGCGCGAATCTACTAAGATATAAAAAAAAATACAAATGGAAAAATTATAGTTAGTTATCCATTTGTATCTATATTATTAGATATATGTAAATAGAAAACTATTTTATTTTGTCACAGAGTTAGAGGAAAACGTAATAAAATGAGTACCTGAATAAAAGTGCAGTAAGATTATTAAAATATACGTTTATTTCATTTATATATTGTATGCTTATATTAGTATAAATGTACTTGCATGAATGTATATATTTATACAAGTATATTTAAATTAATTTATTAGTATAAATATACGTAATGAAGATTTGACAAATCAAAATTTTTTATAAAGGCTCATTTTTCTAAAAAATTAATGATTAGAAAACCTGATTGAAAAAATGTTTTCTGTCATTTGAAAATATGAAGTATTGCATTAACAGTAGAAGAATGAAATTCAACACAAATGTACGTGAACTTCGTTTTAGTATTTATCAGCGATTGCAGAGGAATCATTTTTCAAAGCAATCTTATGTTGCTGAATCATCAGATATTTTTCATCGTTATCAGTCTTTTTATGTAAATTAAAGTTTATACACTACTCTTACTATGGCTTAGTAACAAATAATATTAGAGATATAAACTAGCAAATATTAATCATACTTTATGTTTTAAAAAATTGAACAATGAATTAAAATATTTTTCTATTTATCAGAATAATTATATTGGTGCATTTGTCTATTTTAAATAATTTAATTATATCGTATTTTTTCATTATTTTACTTATAAGCAGTTCTAATAAATAGAGTTATTGAAATTAAAATTGAATTTAATTCTTATATTTATGAATAAAATTACCTAGTAATGCTTCCATCGTTAAAAATATCATTAATGAAACAATTATATAATGCATTAAATTTGAAAAATTCCTATTAGCATGGTTATTAATGATGGAAATGAAGAGGATGACAACGTTCTTTTTTATACTCCGAACACGTCAGATCCTTCACACCATTATAATTTAGAGATAGTTTATATGTTTTAACATATTTACTTTTAATTTCTTGGATAAATTTCTCAAAATACATGCTATAAATTTTGCAAACGAATAGTGTTTTTCAAAAGGCTTTATAAATCCTGCAGTTATAAATTTGATGTAATAATGATTATCATATAACTTTTAATTTTGTACACAAGCTAGAAAATCATTTTTTCTCCAAATTTTTATTGTTATGGAATTATTTATGTTCCTTAGTTTGGATTATTTTGGGCATACATTTCATTCTTGATAAAAAGACTCGTCAAATAACTGCTAGCAATATTTGTAACAGAAATTTTCTCATAAAACTTAAATTTTATATTCGAAATAAAATGTTTTAAGATAGACTTTCCCTGACTGGAATTAAAGAATGTTAGTTGCTTTCAAATACATTTAATTTTATCTTGAATCAGTCAAACTATCCCCATATTTTAAAAGTTCATACGCAACTAAAGAAAAAGTAATTGCAAAATATATCATGGCACTAACAATAATACAAAAATATAATAAGAATCTTGCTTCTTTAATTTCTTATAAAGTATACCCACAAGCTGAATCTTTATATCCTACAGAAAACACTTATCTTAAATAATTATGTCTCTTTTTTAAGAAAACCAAAAGAATGATTTTAAATTAAGTAAAAAGTACATGAAATATATACATCAAATAAAATGTTATAAATTCTTGTAATAAAAATAATTAAAAAATTGTAGATAGAGGTTTTTAATTTGTTCCCTAACTGATATAGCCTTTACTAGCTCATACAGGAAATATTTCAAAAATGAAGCACATAAAACTAACCTTTTATTAGTCTGGTACGGCTTTTTAATCTCAAAATGTCACTCAGTAGGCTTAAAAGCTTTGAATGAGATGAAAACATACCGCAAATTATATCTATTAAAACCATAAATCTCTTTATTTTTTGTACAACATTTTCCCCTACTATTTTAGACAGAAAAGATGAAATTCAAGAGAGCTATAGAGAAATGTCAAGGGAAGTATATTTTGTTTAAGGATGAAAATAAATAATGTATTTTCAACTAGTTTTTTCTTGAATATGTGATCTGTTTTTCATATTTTTTGTATCTTGAGATAGGAATGCTGTGATATTATATATATATATATATATATATATATATATATATTATTACTTTTATTAAAAAAAAATTTAATATATAGTATGATATTTATTTGATTTACATATATATATTTTCTAATGTGGTCAAATTTAACACAGTTATTATTTCCTTTTATAGCTTTCTAAATCTAAGAGAAACATAGATTTTTTAATTCATGTTTTCATGAAAATTTATTTATATTAAAGTAAGAACAATTTATAAATATAAAATTTTATTTTAAAATTTTATTAATAAAGTGTGTTTCTGTAATTTATTGTATACAATGTATTAAAAATTTTTTTGAGATCAACTTAGTTTTCATTTCGTTGTTTCCTTTATATTTTTAGGTCTAATGAGGAATAAAATCTGCAGGAGCTTATTAATCTAAATAAATGACTGGAACATGGCTGTGGTTTCCATGACAATATCGTAATTGGCAGTTATCTGTCTCGAGTATGCTTGCATCCATCATAAAAGACTGGGTTAAGGCAATATCATTGTTTATTTTATAAACTTAATCCAAATATATTTTTACTCAAAATATATTTTAATTAAGAAATTTTCATTATTAAAGAAGTCGATATCACATTATTTTTAGAGTTAATTTCAAATAAATGCAATAAACTATCAAAAGCTCTTCATTTCGATGTAAAATATATTGTTGTAATCCGAATATTTTGGAACTAATAACTACTTTCAATTCAAATTTTTTTTTATGTAAATATATATTATTTTAAGAAACAATGAACTAGTTAAACGTAATTATATTTTAGTACTATATATTGTAGAAAATATTAGTATTTATTTTATAAGGTGAATCATACAGACTCAACCACGTAGCTTAATACCATTCCTTTAAGGTCATTAGTAAATATCATAAATGTTTGTAGGGTATCTATTATATTTTTAATAGTATCTGGGCATATAAACTTTAATAACTGTTGTAATATTCATGATTACATTGATTTTAGATGAAATAATCAAGATCCTATTTTTATCTTAATTTGGAATTTTAGATATTTATATATGCAATGAAAAATGTTTTTTTTTAATAAATGATTTTTAAATCAAGATTTCAATGTATCACAAAGTTTTAAAAATGACCTGTAACAGACAGTAAAATTATTTGTTGCTATATTTTTTATTAGCTTCAAAAAATACATATTTTGAAAAAATTAATTTAAGTTGTACACCTTGAATTTTGTTAGTAAAATTATCATTGTTTAAAAAGATGGGTCAAAATATTGAAATACTTTTGATATTTCTTTAAACAATACTTACCTTGAGCAAATCCCAACACAAATACGATGTAGATAGTCACAAAGCATAACAAGTCAGTCAAAATCATTTTATAAATCATCACAACAAATGGACCGACTAACTTGAATCCCCTGTGAAAAGAGATTGAAATTAAAGATTTTTTAACAAATGTTTTGAAACTTATTTTAATTTACACTTATAGTTCTATTTTGCATGTAATTGTTTATTTTTTTAAAAATTTTCTAAGCTGAAAAGTACTTACACAGTTTAGATTTTATTAAGTAAATTAAAATAATTATTAACCCTTACTTGTCCCCTGTAGTCATTCATTATTTATACTGTAATATAATATCAAAGTATTTACTACATGCATTTATAAGGAAAGAATAAGTAAATTAAAGCATAAAACTTTTTGCCACTTTCATTACTTTCTATGAATAAAGCAACATTTCTGGTTTCAGTATTTCACATATTTGTTAAATCTTA
>JAPDSC010063931.1:1230561-1328493 GCA_026290005.1 Latrodectus geometricus | reverse complement strand
AATGACTCGATTTGAAATTTCGGAATTTATTTTATTTACACAAAGTTACCTAAAATATTAAACGTAAATAGGCCATTAATTTCTATGTTACTCATAGCTATCTTTCATTTGCTCGTTTTTGTAAAGTCTTAAGCTAAATGAATAGTTTGAATTCTATTTTATTAAATCATAAGTTACATTACTATAAATATAAAATCCACTCACTAAGATCTTTTTTGATTTGTTAGATTTGTTCAGAGATTAAAACACATTGATAATAGTTTAAGTGAGTTCACGAGCATTTAATGAATTCTATGAACTCGTAATATTTGTTATCTAATAAATGAGGAAATTTTGTTCACTTATTTGAGAACTCTAGAACTGTTTTTAGAATTATAAATCCATTTATTGAAATGATTTTTTAGTATTAAAAACAAGTAATATATAATCTCGGTATCAATGAAACTTACAAACACCATGTAATTACAAATTCAAACTTTGTTATCGAAATATAATTCTGATTTAATTTTCTGTAATCCGATATCATAAGTTTCCTGTGTTCCTAAGCATTCTTAACTTCCTTTTATAAGATTTAAAGTTTGAATAAAATGCAATATAAACACTCCGTAGTCGTTTTTTGGCAATGAAAGATTAACTACTCGGAATACTACAGTTTAAAGTAGGTCCTAATCTTGCACACCTGTGCTGTAAATTGAATAAGCTATTTGGTAGCACAATTCTAGAGTGATGATAATGCAGTCATCCATTTCAAAGTTTAATTTAAAAATCAGGCACATGTTTCTGTGATTCATACTATTAATTCATAAAATATAACTGCTTATATACAAATAAATTTGTTTCTCTGTTAACTTTAAAAGTTTAATAAAATTTATTTCCTTATATAATCACTTCTTAAATATTAAAAATGTGATTTTTGAAAAATGTTAAACATTATAAAAAGTTTTGCATTTACTAGTAACTTTAAATGAATATATTTTTCTTTTTTTGGGCCTTAAAATGTTTAATATTTCATACTTTTTCAAAAATGAATTTTGCATACTAATTGAGAATTTTTATCTTTTAATTATTTTTTAATACCAAACCATATTCCTTATGTAGAACATATTCCTGTTTAACTGAATGCCTTAAGAATCACAGTGAATTCAAAGTTTGATTAAAACTACATCATTAATAAACAAAGTCAGGGAAACATATACTTAGGAGAACTCTTTTTGCTTTACATTGTTTCAAATAAATATTATTATTTATTTTTTTTATATAATCTGAAATATTTTTTTTATGTAATCTGTAAACGTATTTTTTTCACCATTATAAAAAACTGAGTTAGTTGTGTGTGAATAAACTTCTGGCCTATAATACAACAGTTCTTCAGTTCGAGTCATACATATTACATTGATTTTGTGGAAATTAAACCATAGGCTCCTAACGAATTAATCCTCATACTACTAATGATACAGTTGGCCAATAAATAATTTGGACCCTTAGTATAGAAGTAACATTTACATAAGTCATTTAAGTTTGTCTTTTCATGCACTCTTCACATTAATTTTTTCAATGAAATGGAAAACTGAACGGCTAGAGTGGTAGAGAATTCTGCTGTAGAGTTGAATAGTCTACCATAATCTAATCATAGTGTGTTCAACTCCCTCCTCGAGTGTTGCTATTTATAATACTTGTGTTTAAGAATCCTTTCATTTTCCAACCAATTTAGCCCTCAAGTTAAAATTTATGGCTAAGTCATTAAATCAACATAAAAAATTCTATTTTTTTATGTCATTTATGGTAAGCTATTTTTAAAATAAACTATTTTATTGATTATGCAGAGCTTTTTTAAATTAAAGTTGTGAAGCTTTTATATCTACTAAAAATGAATGTGAAATTCACAGGAAAGTTCTTAATAAGTTGTAAAAATTATAAATGCTTATATCAAACTTTTGTGAAACGGAATGTTTAAATTTAGTCTTTGAGTTGAGAAAATTGGAGAAAATTTTTAAAGAAACTACACTGCTCAAAACAATTAAAGGATATTGTGGTTTTAGGTGGATCTTGTGGCTGGGAAACTTTTTAGCTGATTGATACATGGTCGTCAAATGTAGTAGATTATATGAGAATAAATTACACATGTTTGGCAGAAAAAAATGCATTTTATTGCGCATTTGTGTACAAAAGGAAAAAAACACAATTTGCGCATGTGAGAGAAAAGGAATAAGAAAAGGTGTTTTCTTCAAAGGAAGTCATTTTCAGTAGGGGTATGGTTTCCACGGACGCCCAGCAACGTTGAACACCTTTGAGGCATAGAGTCAATGAGGCTATTAATCACGAGTTGGGGTATTCTGTCCTACTCTTCCAGAAGAGCTCTTTCCAGTTCTTAGAGAGTTTGTGGGGGTGATTGGTGGCCAGCAACTAGTCTTCGTAGAGCGTCCCAAACGTGCTCTATTGGATTCATGTCTGGATTTCTTGTCTGGATGTCTAGCTTTTCATGTCTGGATATCTTTATTTTATATAAAATTTACAATATACTTTAATTGTTTTGAGCAGTGTATTTCATGTGTTTGACTACACAAGTTTCTCCATTCATTAATAAATATATATAATGTTTCATTGCTTTATTTCTCTAATATTACTTTTTATGCTTTTGGAATTTACAATTTATATTAATTTTACTAATCTGTTTCTCTTTAATGAAATTTCTTTCCACTCACTTTCTGTTTTACCAAAATTAATCATATTGAAAGAACATTCGTAAAAAATTTCACATTGTCTCACGCAATTTTCAATATAATTCCAAGTTTTCTTGTATATTTATTCATGGCTCAAAAATTTCTCCAAGCTAGAAAATTATAGTGACTATAAGAAAAAGAATTAATGAACTTTAATAAACACTATAATTTATACACTTTCAATTTCATTAAAATTAAATGAAAAAAGATACATAAAAATAACTTTTACTCATGTTTTTTATTTTTTTCAAAATTTTGAAATTTTCAGTATATTTTTCACCAATTTTTTCAGTTATACGTTAACAATACTAATGCTTCAACTTTTTACATGGAAGTTTTTTAGTAAGTATATTATATATATATATATATATAGCTAATAAGAATTTTTATAGTTATAATTTTTTTGGTTAGTTAACGTAATTACAACTCCTACGTATAATATTTTATAATTATTATTTTATCACAAATATTTTAATAATTTTATTATTATAAATATTTTAATATTTTTTTTTTAAAAAATAGAGAACGTTTATTTCTAGTTTTGAGTTATAACTTAAATAAAATACCTCGAAAATAATTTCACTCACAAAAATTCAAGCTAAGCTGACAGATAATTTTAAATATCAAATTTTCATTTTATTTTGATAAAAACATGTAATATTTGATTTCATTATTTTCTTACCTGTGATCAAATTCTGAAAATGATTTGTGGTAAAAGGATTAAGATACCACCCTGTTACATGATTTAATATTTCTGATTCTGTTATGGTTATTTAGTGTAACGAATTAAATGTTAGACAGATTTCATTAATATTTTATACCAAAATTTTTTTATATTAGCCCATATTTGTTTATCAACATTAAATTAAATTGGTATCTGTTATAAATTTTTTATATGAATTATTTTTCGTGTCGCAATAAATATTATGAAAAGTATTGATCAATCATGTCTTAACAAAAACAATTATGTTTAAGCTACAGTCTGCAATTCATTATTTTCCTAGTTTAAGATGAAAAAGACGAATTATATACTTTAATATATTTATGAATCCACAGCAATTTTATGTATTCCGTAACTTTTTAAAGTTAGTAAATATAACGAAATAACTATGACCTACTTTGTTTAAGCAAATGTAAAACTATCGTAATCTATTATTCCATTTTTACTTTTACATGACACGATGCATTATTTAATAAATTAGGATTTTCTATTTTAATCAACTACATATTATTGCTTTCCTTAAAGTTTGTGCAATGAAAAGAATTAATTATGATCTTAAATTTTCAA
Source organism: Latrodectus geometricus (assembly GCA_026290005.1). Taxonomy (NCBI): domain Eukaryota; kingdom Metazoa; phylum Arthropoda; class Arachnida; order Araneae; family Theridiidae; genus Latrodectus; species Latrodectus geometricus. The sequence continues at coordinate 1,324,485 of JAPDSC010063931.1, read as the reverse complement.
GAATGGAAAACTAAATTTCTAATTTATTACTCTTTAATTTATTGTATTAATTACATAACTAAAAAGTATTAAAAATAAAATGCAACGTAAATTTGGTAGATTAAAATAAAATGTAGTTTTAATACTTAATCTGCCGAATTCAATAAATGTTCATTCAGTATGGTTTGTTATTATTTTATTCTTAAAGGTGAAATTTTTTAATTTAAAAAGGAAAATCTTTTATCAATCCTTTATAGAGATTAATTTTTTCTGATAAAAGGCAAAAATAACTTTGTAAAACTGGCATAAAAGAAAATATTTTAAGTATGAGTAACGATGATATAATTCATAACATTCATAACATAAACACTATGTTTTACAAGAGAATTATTGGTAATTATATTATTTATTTCAGAAATATCTAATTCTCCTATTTTTAAGCAATCACATCGAAAAGAAAGAATTATTCTTCCTTTTTCTTTTGGAAGACAAGAACTTATTGAAATTGAAACATGTGAATAAATTGTCATCAGAGATACAGCAAAATAGCTTTCTATTTCTGAAAGTTAATTTGCAAATTGCTATTATTTGTTTTCATCAGAAACATGATACATAGTAAATTCAATCTTTTATTGTCTTTTCAAGGCTGGAAATTGAAGTTATTAGGGATTCGGTTTCTCCATTTGTAACCAGTTTTTAAGATTTTCTTGCCGAATTTAATTTCTTCTTTATACTTGTTTCGGCTCGAAAACAAAACTTAGCCTCGAATTTTTTTCTTTTCTGATAAGCGGAAATATCTATTAACAAAAAATCTCTCCACGAAGCTATGCTGAAACAGGTTTCCTGTCTAAGGTCAAAATAATTCTCCCGGACGTCCTTAAATTCCATCGTGTCCCACTCGCTTAAAATGACCCATTTGAAGAGGTTTCGAAAGAGGATGGGGCTTTTATGGGTCTGACTTTTTCTAGTCTTTTAATGCGCCCCCGTCTAGACTGAATCACAGATGTTCTAAGTTGATTCTTTAGTTTTATTATACATAAATTGATTACAGTTTGTCTCACAATAATGCAGTATATCATAACCGCTTTAGGAAAACGATATATATGTATGCTTATTTGCTCATAACATTAGTTCGTTGTACAATTTTTGTGCAGCTTAAATCCACAAGAATGTGAACAAAAATAAACAACTGTCTTTTTTTCATTTACATAAGTATTAATTACAACAAATAAATTGTTTTATCATTCATTTAGGAATATATTAAAGAAGCTATTAATAATATTTATATTATCAAACATATACAATATACAAATTTTTTATTTATAATAAATGATTATTAAAATCTGAAAATATGGAGAAGAATGAATACAAAGTCACTTGCCTTATTAAGAAAAGATTTATATAGTTATATCTGAGTAACATTATTTTCTGTGACACACAAGTCCGATTTTCCAAAAATTTTATAATCTAAGAACTGAACGGAATTACAAGAATGATTAGCTTGATGTGTTGTATGTTAGATTATATGAAAATATTAATTTACAGATACCAAAAAAATAGTTTAAGGTTTTTAAATGAACAAATTCTAAATTAAACAACTTTTAGGATGAAAATTTATATTACAATAGAAATGTAATTTAAAGACCGTTATGCCAGGAAAACAAATTGAAATTATAGCTTATTAAGGAGAGAATACGTTAGTTACTTTATTAAGATATTCTCTTAAAAATTTTGGTGTGGATAATGGATTTACTTTATTTGTAAAATATAGTCCCGAAATGCTCCGAATTTGTTTCTAAAAATTTAAGAGTATAAATGCTTTAAAAAGTACCTTTATTTGCCATTTCTTCGTTATGGCAGAATATTTCATTTATAAAAAAAACATGAAGAAAAAGTTATCACTACAATTTATTAAATACACAGGAAATATTAAAAAACTTTCATAGTCGAAAATAAAAAAAAATTGCACCAATATTTTTAAAAGTAATGCTTTAAAGCCCTTGTTTTTTTTAAAAGAAAAATAAATAAATTTACATATTTTGTAAACGAGTGAGTCCAAATTTTACCTAATCTTGTTTATCTATATTACATTTTGAACTATATGTATTTGAATTTAGAAAATTAAAAAAAAATTTACACGAGGAGAAACGAGTTTAAATTCAGCATCCTATGTATAATTACGCAACAATCAAACAACATGTAAAAGGACATTTCTGATTCTGCTTTCCATAAATCTTAATTTTTATTTCCATCGATGCCGAACGATTGAGTTATTGCGAAGGTAAATTTAAATTTTTTGAAATACACTTAGATTTTTAAAATTGTTAATGAAACTTTAGGAATAATTAAAATAGTCTTCTCCAGAGCCAGTGCAATTCTGAAGGGGGATTTTCCAAAAAAATGGATATTTCAATGCATTTACTTTTTAGAATCGAGGAACGAAATGTATTTATAATGAATCTCATTTTCGAAATTTAAACGAGTCTCCACAAGTTCTTCTTTATATTAAAAAAAAAAAAAAAAAAAAAGAGAGACATCACATGCCTATATCAGCTGAATATGGAAGATATTCTGTTATTTTCATATGTTTTTGTTCAACAAACTTAAATGTCAATCTTGTTGAATGAAAGAATGCATTGTCGTTCTGGAGTATGAGTCCTCTAACATTCGCTTTCTGGAGGACATTCAATACTGTATTGATAGGTTAGTTGTTTGTCTTTAATCCGTTGTGGGGGTGAGTTAATTTTCCTCATTTTTTATATTCATAGAACTAAAATTGTATTATTTAAGTCTAAAAACTCTTTGAGAAGAGGATAAAATATTTATTCATTAATGATATGCTTTATTTATTTATAAATAAAGCATATCATTAATGAGTAAATATTTTATTTATTTTTTTGAAGTTTTGCAACATCAAAAAATGGCATGCCCATTTTCACATTCCACTTATGATTTTAGATATAATGTGGGAATCACCATTTCTAATTAATTTAAGTCTTTCTTAGTTGAATTTGACATTCTCCTCTTTTTTGGCAGCCAGTGAAATTATGTGGGACCCAAAGGTAATTATTTTTTCATAAGCAATTTTCATGAATAATTTTAAGTACGATTGTGGGTCAAATGTTAAATTCCTTCTGTATTATTTGATAGATGTAGCGACTACTATAGATAAAAATGACGTTGAATCCATTTTTCTTGAACTAAACCACCTTCAAATTATTAAAAAATTATAGTACGATAATGTTCTCGAGTCAACTCTGTTTTATCTGTCTAAAATGCGTTCCTTATTTAAACTACTTGAAAATAAGCAAATAAAAAATCATTTCCTAGGATAAATTAGTTTATATTTTCAGCAAACGCGCGTTTAATTTTTCTATCACTTCTTATTTGAATATATTTAAAATGACTCTCATATTTCTAAACAATTTAAAAAAATTAAAAAAGTTAAGAAAACTCTGATATCTATTTTCTTAATTTGCATTAAAACAAAAGTTTCAGGTTAAATATTCAATGAAAAATTAGATATTTAAGTGAATTTATGTTCATATATATGACAATCTGTTTTTACGAAATAAAGAAAGGCAATTAAACATTCATGCTACTTTAATAATAAATACATTTTATAAACTTCATTCATTTTTCTCTTTTTTCAAGCATATATTTTTCAGTACTTTTTAAACTTTCATAAAATTGTACTGAATTTTTGTAAATATGCACATATTTTTCAAAATTATTTAATTTTAACCTATAAAATGTGTAAATTAGGGTAAAAATTCTCAGTTTCAGTTCAATTCTTTCTTTTGAAAGAATAACTAAATTTTACAATGCTAAGAGCTGGAAAAGAAATATTTGTAAATTTCTTATTTTTCCAGATGTTTTATGAATTATGATAAAAAATTACTTATTCCACATAATAATGGTATGTACTAAATAATTAAAAACGAAATACCTTACTAAATTGATAATGTTTTTAAAAGTTTAACAATTTTTTTTTAAATTTATTTATACAAAACTGTCATTCAGTTTACTTTCCCAAACATTAATATCACAATTTATTGAAAATATTTTAAGGTAACTTTTTTCTTAAAGAAATTTTATACAAAAGAATTATTTAATTTGAGTTATTAATATCTACAAACTACTTTAAGCATTATAACAGTTAGAATTTACAAATATAATGAATTTGCAGAATAGTTGTTTTTGAATTGAAGCGTAGAAAAACTGATTGCTTCAATGGTAAATATAATGTATTCTTGGTTTACATTTCAGATTAACTTCAATTTGAGAATTATGGGTATTTCAGTCTTATGGAGTCTGTTAAAACAAAGATCGAAGTAAAATGAACGCAATCGATATACGTCTTCGCAGGAGAAATAATAATCTTATTACTTCTCGAAATACTTATGAATTTATACAAGAACAAAATTTACATGAAATACAATGAATTTATGATGTTTTCATATAAAAATTAGCAATTCAGGCAGATTTAACAAATTTCGTAAATTGTTGGAAATTATAAAGGTATTTAGTTTTTTTAAAGTTAACCTTTGTAACCCACGCTCTTGATATTTATTGTCTTTTAGAATTCTGCTTAATCTTGAAAGTTAAAATATATTTTATTTACTCTAAAGTAACTTGACAAGAATAAAAGGGATTTTAACATGATGTTCAATACATATTATGAGGTTGTTTTGTAGAAGTAACAGAGATATTATTTTAAAACTATTTTAAAACTTCAATATAAGAAAATAGGCCTATTATATAAGTATTATAAATAATTTGAATTCAGTAAAAATAGCCTCAAAGTGCAACCAACGGAGCAATGAGCTATTTAACAATAATCTTCAATATGTTAACAGAATGAATGATTGTGAAAATATTAAGTAAATGTACTGCCACATAAGTAATGATGCGTTAACCGCAAATTTTTCATAATAACTGTATTACTAGGTAAAAATTTAACCAAAAACCAATATAGAAAAATTTCTATTTAAGTATCTTTGAAAAGTAGATCTATGCATAAAGTTTTTATATTGTATAATTTAATACAGATTTTATTATTGTATAATTTAACAGATTTTTATAATTCTTTCGTCATACATTAAAACAACATTAAAATGCTACAGAAATCTTCAGCATTTTGTTGTAACATATGATTTACTGTCGTAAAATCATTAACATGGCTTATTAATATTTGTGATACAAATATTAATTCATATTGACATTTGTATTATTTTTAAAAATACACTAACTTTTATATTTCCTCCATTACAATGTGCCAGGAAATTAATTAATAATTAATGCAAAGGATCTACACCATGGAAAAGAGTGAGAAAAAAACTTATATAATATACTTTTCTTATATTTAAATCTCGCACGGAAAACTTATTTAGTTTGCTTTAGAATCATAACATCAACAGTTCTAACACAAAAGCAGAAATTTTTAACTGACAATAATAAATAGATGCAAGATTCATTAGCACTGAAACTGCTGCTTTGTTTCAACCTGATAATAAAATGTTATCGGTAGAAAACAAACACAATATTTAATGTTTTACTTCTTCAATTTATAATTGATTATAAATAAGACAATGATATTCCTTAAAAAATATTTATTTGGAATTTATTTTCGCATTGCTTTGTATTGCAAAATTTATCTTTCATAAATATAAAACGTATTTTTACTTATGTGATATAAAATGCTCATAACTTTGTTAAATTATCTTAAAATTATTTAGTGTAGAAGTACTTTTTAAAATTATTTCTAGCTAAATTTCTCAACTCAAGCGTTTTAAATTGCTTAAAATTCATGAACCCGTCGTTCTGATATTTTGTTCCTACATCAACCTCACAACTAACAACATCTAACCGTGACAATATTGTGTGTAAATCAATAATATACAAATATTGCAAAACACTGAATTGTTTACAACATCTGTTTTTGTCATTACAAATATATTTTCAACTTATTATTTTAAAATTCTGTTTTCAAGCGCAAAATCTATATGGATAAAAATGTATGCAATTTCTTGTGCTGCCATCTATGTTCTTTGTTTATACTCTTCATTGCTGATGTGGAAATTGAAATTTTATTATAATTTTGATTTTCACACAAATCAAGATATATAATATTCATAAATAGTGTGGTAAATAAATAGTGCATTTGTTATTGTTAGAATAGATATTCCTATGACAATAATATTTTAATTATGAGGCATCATAAATTAATTTCTATGAAAAAAATTACAAATTTCATTTATTTTATATTATTAATTTCGTATATAATGAGATCACACACAAAAAAATTTATATTTTCATTCAAATATATTAAAAGATTATAAAAAGAAAATTTACGCTAAGAAGTTTATCACGTAAAAGATATACCTGAGCATTTAAAATTTCAAAGAATTTCCTTGGTATTTGTGAATATGCCTGTCAAATCAAAAAAAAAGTAATAATAATTATATAAAATCAATTGATATGTTTATTTCATTTTCCTGAAATAAGATGCTAGTTTGGTTACAAATTTTTAATATTTATGTTAGCTCACATATTTATGTAGTCGCGTCAGCATTAAATTTTTATTTTGAAGTATATTATTAAATTTATTGCAATAATTAATAATACATCTTATTTTGCATTTAGTTCTTTCAGCTTGTGAAGTTAGGTTGGTATAATATCTGGCTTAATAAACTTATCTTTTAGGAAAGACAAACAGTTAATCCACTAACTAACCACTGGATCATTATACATAAGTTTTACCAGTAATGAAAGATTAAACAAGGTGACATAAAATAAAAAGAAGTAAAATTTTCTATAAAATAAAACAGATCTCTTGCTCGCAATTTCCCATTTTATTCAATTCAGATTAAATTGTTTTCAGATTAAATAAAATTTAATTAATAAAAAATGAAGCGGCAGCTCGCTTATATTAAACAGAAATTTTTGAAATCTCAAGGTAAAAAAAAAAAAAAAAAAAGTTTTGTAATTGCCACTGAATGCTGTGAGAGACGCAGGAACTATGGCGCTCTTGTGACTTTAATATGGCATCATAGTTGATGAGCTACTAAACTTGTTTCTCTCTCTACATACTATCTCACATTTCACCTAATTTAGACATATTTGGGTTTACTACAGATAATCATTTCGATATCTGAAATTTATGAACAATTTTTAATTCATATTGCAATGTCGATTAAACTCTGACATTATTGAAAACTAAGTCAAATTATACTTTGTTTGCCTATTTAATTTTTAACTTAATTTTTAATTTATATCAACGACTAAAACAACAGGTCGAGATTTTAAAGGTAAAACAAATCAAAATGTATGAGTCGTATTATGCCGCAATATGGTCTTAGCTGTTTTGCAATAGTGTGCTTCTTAAATAACTGTTACTTATTAACAAGATCTGAAATACTTTGGATAGGAAAAAATTGTAAAATAAGTTTGAAATTTACTGTCAATACAAAAGTAATCCAGCGCGCAAAACTTTTATTACTATATATTATTCATTAAAACATGACATCTATTTGTTATTATTAGTTTTGCCTTACTTCTATTTTTTTGTTTGTTATAACAATTTTACTTATTAAATTGTATTACTAACTACTAAAAATTGACATAAATTATATATTTAATTTTGCTTTCAGAACACACAAAACAATGTCAAATTCAGTAAGCAGTTCTCAAAAGAATATTCAATATAAAGTAGGTGAAATTATTTCCATGAATATAAAGCACCACCGATTGCATTTTCACCAGAGACTTGAACATATGGCTACAGATTTACTAAATCATTTAAAACATTGAAAATTCTTTTTACCTGCAAAAGAATAGAAAATAAGGGGCAGTAGTTAACATGACAAAAACGGCACTGATGTCTTCCCCATGGTGTGAGCATGTGACACGCAAGGGAATCATGATCATCATGATGCAGCACGAACACATGAAGAGGACTCTCGAAGGAACAGTCATCTGAATAATTTGTAGAAAATAAGAAATAGATATTTAATTCATATTATTTTTTATAATTATAAGATTATATTTCTTTCAAGATATGAGAGCCTCTATATTTATAATAATACGTTGTTAATAATACCTATAACGCATGTATTGATCTATTATATATATATATATATATATATATATATATATATATATATCACAGTTTTTATATGTTACTTAAACTGAAATATATAAACACAATTAAATCTAGGTTTGTTTATTTAAGCAAAAAAGTAATTATAACTATTTTATTGTATTTATAGTTGAGATCTATACTTGTGTGTGGGAAATCTTTTTCCTGTTATTAATATAAATACTATAATTTTATTTATTAATAAATGATTAAATAGTTTTTAATTAGAATTTCTATCTTGTGTTTGTCAAATATATATAATGTGTGTGTGTGTGAGTGTGTATGTGCGTTGAAATATTAATTCTTATACATTTATAAGAAATATGTTTATAAATGTATAATAGAAAATATGTTTATAAATGTATAATAGAAAATATGTTTATAAATATGACAAATGTTCTTCATTTTCAGTTTCAAATCATCCAAATTTCAGTTCAAAACATGGAAATTTAATGAAACTTTCAATGAAATGAGAAAATATTTAAAAAAATATTTTGCGTTTTTTTTTAAACTTGATATTTGACACTCATAGCTTCTAGGTGAAAATACTGGGATTCGAGAAAATAGCATAAGAATGATTATTTGAATTAAACTTATTAAATTTTGTTAGTGAAAACCGTTCATGATTCCTTTCGGTAAAATGAAAAATTATTTTTAATATTTATTCAATTTGAGATGTTATGTTTTATTATAAACATAAACATTCCAAAATTAAAAAACAAAATGTTTCAATAAATATTTTTAACATTTAAAATACTCCACTAACCATATTTTGCGTAAATATTTGATATCCTAGAAATCTAGCTTCTCGTATAGTGTCCAGTAAGTAAAGCAAAGCACCAGATGCAGTTAAAAATTCCAAAGCAAAGCGTATCTGAAACATTTTATTAACGAGCAGTTTAGAAATAATAAATGAATGAAATTAAATAATTTAGGGTAATAAAAGGACCCTTGTATAAACACCAATTGTAAAATAATAAAATTTTTAAGAATAGAAAATTTCGATAATTAAGTGATTTAAGGCATCACTTTCAAAATATCTCGAAACAAATCATACATTTATTAATTTTAATTAATTTTAATGACCAAAATTACAATTATAAAGGATAGTAAGAAACTAAAAAATTTAAGATATTTAAAATAAAAATATTTAAAAAAATAAAAATATAATTTTTCTGAACATAGATAAAATTTAATTAATAAATTGATGTCGTTTAAGTACTTCCAAACAAATAGCATAATACAAGCATTTAAAAAAGTTTCTAATAAGTTTAAAAATTACAAATTGAATAGTGTATTGAAACATATTTATAGTACAATACCGTTTCAAGAATTTGTAATCATAGTTGCTAAGATTTATCATAGAAATCATACATTTTACAAATATAAAATTCAATTGTTAAAGAAATGAATTTATAATCTTACATTTTGTGAGTCAATGAAAAACAAATATGTGTTTATAGTATAACTTTAATTTGGCAAATCTAAATTTAGCCATAAAAATGTTTGGCAATTTTCACAACTCAGATTAGTTTTTAATAAGCTAAGCTATATCGATCAGGAAGGTTAACGTTTGTTAGTTTAATATTTGAAAATATTTGAACTAACATTTTTGGTTCTGTTATAACTTCAAAGATTTTTCCCATGAATGTTTTGCATTTTCTTAATGAACATTTTTTGCATACATAAATAAAATATTTTCCACAGTTTACTTATATTTATTATTAATTTTTATGATAATAATATTTTTCTCGAACCTGATGCGATGTATTGTTTGAATCCAGCAAATAGCAATCATCACTTTGGCTAGTAACATTAGTATGGTAAGGCATTTTTGTAGTAGAAATGACATGTGTAAAATGGCTGACATGACTTTCTTGTTTAATGGTTTTTTGTCCTTGTGGTCCTGGTCTCATCACAAAACAACTTAGAGATATTGAAAAGTAGAAGAAAAATGTCACAAACTGACGAAAAAATCTATTTCAGAGGAATATGAATAACAAATTAGTTAATGTTTTAAAATTAAATAATGTAAGAAACAACATAAAGTTAGGTAAATTTTAAAATAAATCTTTCAGAAAGAACAATAGCAATAATTAATTTGTAATCAATTTGTAATACATTAATAATGCAATTGAATAAATAAAGCCAATATACAAATCAAGTCAGACATAATCAACTAAATGATGACTTAATCGTAATGATTAAAACTTACACGAGAACAATTTTGCTTACTCAACAAAACTGTTTTTTTTTCCATAAAAATTCCTTAATTTTGTACATACTAATTTGTGATATACGCATTTAACTTCTTTAATCTTTTAAATATTCAACAAATTCTCCATGATTCATTCATTTTACCAATTTATTATGTGCAACTTGGGTCCATTATGTAAAAAACTTTATATAATAATATATTCCGTAATTCATCTGGGTTCGAGAAAGGTTAATAGTATAATTGAGATAAATAAAGTCAATAAACGACAATAACCACACATAATTGACTAGATAAAGGACTAATGGCATGAATTAAAAATTGCAAGCGAATAGTCTTGTTTATCAAATAAGATTATTTTTTGCATAAAAAGTTCTTAATTTTATATGTACTAAAATTTGCTATATCCGTATATTTAACAGCTCTTTGTTATTTGATTACTCACTATCAAAGGTTTTCTTGTCTTATCAATTTATTATCAATAACTTGTTTCCATTATAGAACTTTATGTAAGAAGGTTTTCTTTTATTAATTTGATAATAAAAGGCAAAATATATGTTTGAATTTCACTAATATATAAGTGAAAATTAAATTGGTAACTGCTAAAAATGTGTATATTTAGTTAAAATTTGTTTTAGTAATTTATTAAGTGTATTTATATTTTCATAGTAAGGAATTTATTGATGGAAGATGGTTAAATAAGGAAGTTAGGATAATATGATAAATCAGTTATGAAAGTGTATATGAACAATTTCTAACCCTTAAATGTCATAAATTTAAATGCAGCGTGATCAGCTTTTATTTTGCTTTTAGAATCCTCCTATTGCTGAAGTAATTTTGATTTAACTGGGAATCAAAATTTTATGAAAATATTTGATTTTCACCAATATTATGTTGATGTTTCTAGCCAAATATTGTTCAAAATTCATTAGTGACATGAATATAAAGCTAAACGTAAGATATACGAGTGAGAGTGTCATGAAATGTTCTTAATAAAGTTTTTTATCAGTTTCAACAATTAACTTCTTTTTAAAAGTAAATAAAAAATTTTAATTTCTTATAACTGGTTAAGTAAGTTTTTAATAAACTAATACACATTTTAATTCATGCGTATAAATGGAAAAATATGATTAATAATTGAACTTAAATCTTTCTTTTTTCACACAACCCTTCCTACGCACAAACACAGATATATATTCACACATAACTCATTATATGCCTATGTGCTTTCAGTCACAAACTACAAACTTTTTTTTATATTTTAAAATATAGTTTTTTCAGAGGAAATTTAATTTGTTTAAAAGTAAGAGAATTTTGATTTTGCTAAAATATATATTTAATATTTGAATATTCACTATTAACCAGTTTGTGAATTGTAATTGAGCTATAAAAACATATGATTTTCAAATATACAATTTAAATTAGTGGATTTATACATTTTTCTCATGCACAGTAAAAATGAATACAATGACAATTGATTAAGAACAATGATAGAGCTTCAAAACTCGAATTATACTTTAGCTTTGAATATTTCAGTCATTTCGAATTTTACGAAAAATTAACATTTGAAGAATATAAATTACCTGAATTTAACAAATTTATTCCATTTTGCATTTAAGAGGTCCGCTAAGACTCCACTAAGCATTTCTAAATGATCAATTTTTTCCTGAAAGTAAACTTTTAATTACTAAGAATATATATTTTCTTCAATTTTGATAAAGGTTTTATACGAATAAATTTGACAAAATATTTTATAGTTAGAAGTTTTTTATGTAAAAATACTGTTATCATGAGGTAAAAGTATTTTAATCATTATATTCTGCATTGCTTGAATTTTTACAACAAATCTGCAATTTTTTCTAATTATAGTTGCTAAGAATATGGCTTTCAAGGATGTATGTTAATTTGGGAAAAGATTTTGATTTTATTGAAGACAAAAAACAGCATCAATTTGAGCCATATAGGAACTATTATACTAGAAAATAATATTCATATGATATGTTATGAAAGCTGAAAAAAGTTGAAAGCAACTGAACTTTTAAAATTATATACTGAGTGACTGGAGAACACTTTACATTTAATACACTTATTTTGAGAAACAAAAGCTCTTCTCTAGCCCTCTGTATTTGACAGTCATTGCTGAAGTGGGATAAAGATACTAAACAAATATAGGAAAGCTCTGATACTAAAATTGACGAAGAAGCTCATACTGTGGCATTAAAATTAGGAGTCTGAAAATTATTTGGAAAAAACAACTCATCTTATTTTATTCATGTATCTTGTGAGGACAATTATTAAACTGTTACACAAGATGATATTTATAAATATAATTTTGTTGTAAGCACTATGAAGGAGAAAAGAGATAAAAAATCATGCAGATTTCGGAATAAATATTTTATTTACGATAAGTAACACATATTTTTGATTAGTTAAAACTGCATTCTCTTTAACAAAATTTGTTTAAAAAAATCTCATAAATTTTAAAGTGAACCTTATAAAAATTTAAATTATTGAATTTGTTGATGTTGAACTGCAAATAATGCATAATTACATTAAATTTTTTATCAGAAATGTATCATATTTATGTACTAAATGATTTCTTTGGGTATTAAACTTTTTAAAGGTATATTTTCTTCCTTGGTATTATCTTTCTAGGCTTAGGTTTTCAATCCTTGAAAAGATTTTAAACAGTTTTGTGTTCTTAATTTTTTATTAATTAAAAAATCAGAACCTATTTTCTTTATGGTGACTAACAGTTATTTATAATTTTCTTTATAGTACTAATTGCTGAAATTCATAGTATGTCAACCGCTTATTGCCTAAGTGACGTGATAACTTTACAGGAAATATACCTTACTTGTTTTATCCAAACATATTCCATGTAATATCTAGACCTAGATGTGAGTTTGTGTAATGTGAGTAAAAAATCTACTCTATTCTTCTAATCTGTCTAATCTTTATTTCAAAAGAGATTAATCTGTTATAAAATTAGTTATTAAAAATCACTTTTTTTTGGCTTAATGAAATGTGATACAATGATTAAAATGTTATGGCCTTTAAAATAATGGTATACTTACAAATACCTATTCTCTCAAAATTTATTGGGATAATTTGTTTCAAATGTGTTGTACTTTTCATTTTTGAAATGTGACATATTTAAATCCGATCAACTTAAAATAGAGCTATTTGCTACTTTTTCTATTTCTATTCATATAAAGATTAAGCTGATATTTTAATAGCATTTACAATCTATCATTGACAAAAATGATTCAGTCTGATTAAAGAAAAAAAAAAGTAGACATACAGATGAAGACACACGTAGTTAAATAATAATCATCACAAATTTTTAAATAAATTATTCTAGATTGATATTTTGATTCTTCTTTTTTATTTCATATTTTTTTAAATATAACTTAATACAGATAATGACAAAACACTTTTTATTCGGTTATCATACTTAAAAAATTAATAGCAAGCAAAATATTACGGTAACAAAATTAATAAGCAAAACGTTGCGGTAATAAAATGAATAAGCAAAATTTTATTGTAACTGAAAATCCTATATTGGAATAAAGTAAAGAGACATGGCATTTAACTTTAATTAAATACAGTTTCAAAATTTTTATAACTACTAAGTAATAAGAGGGAAAAAAAGAGATTGAGAAACAACTTCCAATCTTTAGGAAGAGTCTCTTTTCTAAAGGTTATGAATAATTCATTAAAAATTAAAATGAGCCAAAAATGTTAACGGGTCTTATATAAATCATATCAATCGTAACATTCAATTATTGTGACGCATTTTTTTGTCTTCTAGATAATTTTACATTTTTTTTCAATTTCTTCCAAAATTCTTTCTTTTATTACTTTATAAAGCAAAGGATTATATAAAAAAACCATAACCATAAAATGATAATTAAGTATTTTGTAAACAAATCTTTTTGCACAAAAATATTTTCTAACATTTCTTATTAAAGTTGTTTCTTTATTGTTAATATATTGTTAATATGTTGTTAATATATTCTCAAAGAATTCCTTCTCTTGTTCTGGAATCTGAAGCTCGAGGAATGCATTATCTATGAATAGCGGAGGTTATTGATATTTCTCAAGTTAAATGTGATTATATTATGTTTTCTTTCTACTCCCTAACTAATAAATAAACTTGTAGAGCATTGTAAGAATCCCTTTTTGAAAAATATATTTACATTATATTTTCATCTAATTGAATTTTATCAAGTATTGGGTAAAATTCTTTATTCTATTGCTATTTGAAAATTTAAGCTACTGTGATATTTTTTGGCATTCGGTTTGAAAAAATTCCATACTTTTATTACATTTCAAGACATATATTATTTCCATTAGCAATGAAAGCTAGTCTCATAATTTCATCCTTTAGATTTGTTATCCTTTAGATTCGTTGAATTAGATGTAAGTTTATAACCCTTCCTATACTATTAGTTATTGATATCGAAAAAGTAAGACAAAGCTTCAGAAAAATATGATGAAATTAGTACCTTTTGTCATTTTTTAGTGATAAAGGGTAAAGTTCTACATCTAGAAGTAATAAAAATTTTTTTAAGTGAAAATATTTCAAGTTCGTCGAATAAATTGTTTCCGTAAACACCAGATTGAATTTTTTATCATTTTTATAGACTTAAAAATGAAATCATTTTTATGGCATATTCATAGATCATCCACTTTTTAAATAAATTCAAGAAAATTTTCCAGGATTTTTCTTATTTTAATTATTTATAATTTTATTGATTTAATTTGTAAGTAATAAAATAAAAAAATTTAAGTTTTGTAGAATATATCCATCTTATCAAATATAAATTTTTTGACGAGCATATTTCACATTTGAAATATGTTTATACTAACTTTTCCGAAATCTTTTTACGTCTCTTGGAAAATCTGGAGTTTAGTTTTAAAAGATAGCATTCTCTGTGAATTTGGCTGTCAGTTATGCTGCACTTGTTGTAACATTATTGATTCTATTATGACACCTCATTTTTCTAAAAGTTCTAGAGACTTCTCATGAGACTTGTAGAATTTTATAAATTAGAGTAGTTTTTTGTTATATTTTAAGGTTTTTCTTTTAAGCATTAACTCATAGCAGTTGATTTGAAATTATATAATTTTAAAAAAATTCTCAACCAGAATTTTTTTGACAAAACTGAATTTTTCCGTCTTGTGAAGCATAATAAGCAACTTAATTTATTTTCTTTGGAACATATCTTAACAAAATGGCGTCAATTCTACTTTTAAAATTATTGCTGCTGAGAGATTTTACTGTCAGTTACTGCAAGAGTTCTTCAAAATAATGGAAAAGCGTCAATAAAAACAATGACTTCCATAAGCTATAGTTAATGACAAAATTAAGAACGTAAGTGTAAGTTCTTTTATACAACATTGTTGCTTATAGTCTCTCTATCCTATTATAGTCTCTATATGTGAGTATATTGTTTGTTTAATATCGTATTGGGTGAAGTTAAAATGAGAGACCTGTCAGATTTCCAAATAAGGCAAATAATGAGAGCCTGTCTGGCTGGTGGCTTTCGGTAATTAAAGCAGTATAGTTGTTGAGGTTTTCAGAAGGCACCGTGTCGAATTCATTGTAACATACAACTATCATGACGAAAGCATGTTTAAGAGAGCGTACTATTGAAAGAAAACCGAACTCACTGCGAGAGACAGGTGGATATTAAGGAAGTTTGTAACTTCCAGAAATAAGGCAATAGCGACAAAAGTTACTGTTAAGATGAAAGGACATTTGTAAATACCGGTATTAACTCTACAATTCGAAGACAATTGCTTAAACAAAATGGTGTTGATAACTCCTGGTGATAGAAGTAAATTGAAAATATTGAGTACAGAGGTGCATTAACTACAAAACCTTTGCGACAAACCTTTTACTCTTCACAATGGGACAGGTTAACGTACAGCAAAACCCTGCCGAAGCATACTATCCAGACTATTTGCTTTCAAGAATGAAACATGAAATTAATTGTGACCTAATCTAGTAGTTTGGAGTAGATCCTCTTGTCACCTTATATAGACAGGTCACAAACATTGACTATGGCACTCTTTCAGTCAATCAACTTTATTCTGTGGCGCAGACATTGTTTTCACATGGAGATTTCATTTATCAAGAAGATGATACAGGAAAGTATGCATGTGCAATAACCTATCAAGATGATGAATTTCCCAATTTACCACAATCGAACTGTTCAATCATGGTTTCCTAAACATGAGGACTCAGATGCTTACCTTCCCCAATCATCATTTATTAAAGCTTAAAGCATGATTTTGAATAAGATAATGAGATCCCTTAACATACATCCTGAGTCTCCTCAGGAGTTAGAGTAATTTCAGCATAAATAATGGTACACTATCCTGGTTACTGTCATATAGATCTTGTATGCATTTATTTTAAAGAAGATGCAAAATTGTTCTTTTTGTGCGTAGGTTTTCCATACAATAAAAATACTCTGTATTTTTAAAATACTCTAGTGTTGTGTCAATGCTGAGAGGTAATTTATGCACGTCTTAAAAGTTATTGGAATAACTTAAAAAGTGGAAGAGGAATAGCTTAGAAATTATTAATTGCAGTAATTGCAGCATAATGTAGGAAATGTGTAGTTCTTATTTAATATTAAAAATTAATGACATCAACTGCTCTTTCTTTTAAATTTAATTGTGGCGATTCTCATACCTTGATATTCTATGTCAGGGTATCAACGTTTCAGTTGAATCTCCAACTCGTAGTACTTGAGAATTGAGTTTTTTTTTTTTTAACAAATCATTCCATAGTAATTCTTAACTCATCCAATTATCACTCTCATTTGTTCCGCGTGGCTTTCACTATCGTGATCATTTGTTTGGTACAGTCAAATTTGGTACGCAGCCAAATAAGATATTTAACACCTTCGAGCTAATTTAAAATTGTATTTTTGGCCGGGTACTAGGGGAATTTTATTTAATGTTTCAATTATTTAAAACTGTGCTTTGGATATGGATGGAAATGTTTGATTCAGTATTTTAATTTTCTGCATTTAGGTCACTATATTTGACATCAACGCAAAGCTCCATTTAATTGGAAATGAGTTGTCAGGTTAGTGGAAGAATTCCATTACAAAATATGAAGAGAACATTTTATTGATGAATTGAATAGTTATTTTTTAAAGAAATATTAAATAAGTACCCAAAAAACAAATTTTGCTTTAAGTTTTCCAGGATGATACCTTACTCACTTGGCATCTTCTGCGCCACATAATTAGTTCTCTGGATAAAGCTGTCATGTCTAGTTAAAATACATTAATAAGCAAACTAAGCAGTTCAACTCAAATAATAACAATTGAGTATAATGTATTTTGTGCATCTTAAATAAAAAAATTAAGTAAAATAGCCCATAAATTGTAATTAAGGTAAGGAAATTTAAAAATAAAAATCTTTGGTGATCAAGTTATTTGAAAAATGAAAGAATGATAATAAAATATTTTCCTGTTTTATTTTCATAGAGAAAATAAATAATCGTTCTATCAGACTAATTTTTTCATCATAATATAATAACAAGCATTAAAACGTGTCTAACACTGATGTTCCTTTTTTTTAGAAGTGGAAGACTTCATTGGAACTTATCAGAATTCTGCATTAATTTACAAGAGTTGGCTATATATATATAAGAATTTCTCGGGAAAACGAATTAAGTTTTTTTATTTTTATTGCTGTTAATAAAACAGCACATTTATAAAATAAACTTTGCAGAAAAGATGCGTAAATTGTTAGATTGCATAAGGCTCCAGATTTGGAGACTTATGCAATCTAATCTTGCTTAACAATTACTTTTTAAAAATGTATTTATTCTATTTAATAACTGATGAGGAATAACTAAACTTCCTGTCAAATTAGGTAAAAAACAATAATCTTTTTTCTTAAATACCAAACTTACTGCTTCATAATTTATGCAAAAGTTAGCAGTTCATCACTAATTACATTTTAGATGTAAATCAAATAGAATAAATTAGTGGCGCCATCTGGGGATTAAATAATTGAAACTTATTTCTAGCTTTCTATTACTGATTATAGAAACCTGGAAAGAATTTTCAATTAGTTCAGATTAAAGTATGTCTTAAATATTCATTAAGTTTGCTTCATAATATCATTTCCTATTAGCACAAAAATTTTTAAGCCAGAAGAAAACTATTTAAAGATATCTAGAATTTACGTAGAAAAAATAATTTTAAAATATACATGTGTCTTAAACAAATATTAAAAAATAAAATATGTTAAAGCGATTGTGTGGACTCTATTTCATCAATTACTACATATTAAAAAATGAATTAAAAAACTAACTATCACACATCCAGTTAATTTCATTATGCAGAAACGATAATGAAACAAAGAATATCATGAATTATTTCAACAAAATTATGCTTCTTAAATTTTATTTTTTATCTTATTCACCAATAAATACCTGAATTCAAATACATTAAGAAAATTTAGAATTATATAAAATATATTAATTTTCATAAAAATTAGTTTATATTAATTTAAATACTATCATCACATCATTATTCTTTGTAAATTGATAAATGCAGAGCATATAAACTGAACTTTTTAATTATTATTAACTAGAATAAATCATTTTGCACTTAAATCAAAAATAAGTATTTCTAAACCACAGAACTCTGCCATACTATTTGCTTAAATATTCTTTCGTTCGCTACATTGTAGCTAGACATTGAAATATACAACACTATATTTAGCTTATGAGATTGTTATTCTAAAATTTTACTGAATTTTTTTAAGGAACGAAAAGACTAAACAGCTAACAGAAAATTTTTTTATCTTCTAATGATAAAATGTCTAACTTACTTTTGTAATCTATTTACCAATTTAAAATAACAACAATCACATCTGATCAAAATAATTTTTTAAAATGACATATGTACTTGCTTCGTTTGAAAAGTAAAGAATCTGACATAGTTACCTTAACTCTTTTTACACAACAAATGTAACATTTTTTACACCTTCATTATTTAAAATAAATTTATATTTAGCTTATATTTTTTTTGACTTAGGTAAAAGAAGAAATTAATGAAATTTTATAACACGTGAATTAAATAATGCATTTCAAAAAGTCAAAAACCACAAAAAGCATTCCCATAACAAAAAATTTTTATATGAAGCACCGCCATATCTCTGTGCGCATTCATTGTACTCATCTTATGTGTGAATCAAATTTTAAAACCATCCTATAAAATTCATTAAACATTTTACATTGGCAGTCTCAATGTCACAACATTTTAAATGTTATTCAAGCATATCACAACTAAGCACTTTTTTGATAAATTTTCTAGTAAAAAATGATAAATTTTTTTCCTTCCATTTAATTCCACATAAAAAATAGAATGTATAGAAAAATTAACATCATTAACATCATACTATTTTTCTTATAATCATGCAAATTTAAAAAGTTAACCTCATAAATCACATCAATGATTTTGGAAATCAAAGTAAAAGAAAAAAATTCTCTGATAATGTAATCAATCAAAAATAGTGACACCAGTATAACTAAACTTTAAAATAAATTTAATGTAATCTAAACTTACATAACTTTGATTCTATTTATTTTCTTTAAAATCTTATATTGAGGTGCATAAAATTTAGACAAAAATAAGTTCCTTAATTTGCGTTTTCTATGTCCAAAAAATTTTGTTAATTTTCATAAAATTTCCTTCAAATAAAATTTTTATTCACTTAATTTAGAATGCGACTAATTTTTTATGAACATGTTAGTTTAAAGTTTATAAGAATGTGTTTTTACATTATATATCTTTTATACCTTTAAAGTTTATAAAAATCTATTTTTACATTATATTTGTTTAATAAAAGTACGCAGTAATGAGATTTACTTTCGAGAAAAGCAATCTCTTGCTTATATACACTGGTTTGCAAAACTTAAGCGACAATATAAATTTTAAGCAGTTAGTCATGAAATTGCATAAAAGGAGTTCTTGCGATCAGTGCAGTGAACACGTAATTTAGTAGAAAAGACATCAGCATGCAAATATCAGTGGCAAAACGTCAGTGGTGACGTGAGCGTATGCCAAACGCGCGCGCAGTTCAAGCCTACAAGAAAAGGAAGGACGGAGGAGCAATTAAAGACTTTAGTTGTAAGTACAAGTGAGTGTGCCCGTGAAATATGCTAGAAGAAATCACCTGGACTACTTCACACGTGGAAGAGTGATTGGAAAACTGGAGGAGGGGTGTTGTGTGACCAGAGTAGCTGAAGAGTTCGGAATCAACAAAAGTGTCGTTTCACGGAGCCTTCAGAGCACAGGTACAGCTGTTCGAATGGTTGGTGGTTGCCGCTCCAGGAAAACAAATGTAGTGGATGACCGCTATATCGTCCTGTAGACGAAAAAAAACCCGAAACCAGTCAGCAAGCGCCATTGCTCAGCAACTGTGTACAGCAACGGAGCGACAAGTGTCGTGGTGACGCCTTCAAAAAGGTGGCCTATTCGTCCGCCGTCCCGAACGCTGCATTCCACTGACAGCTCGCCATCGGCGGCGCCGTTTAGAGTGGTGCAAAGAGCACAAAAACTGGACATCTGATCAATGAAGTCGCGTCCTCTTCACAGATGAGAGTCGTTTTAGTGCCACAAGCGATTCTCAAAGCTAGTTGATTTGGAGAAAGGTTGGAGCACGGTTTCATCACAGTAACATAACGGTAAGATACCGTTATGGTGGTCCTGGAGTTCTCGTCTGGGGAGGCATTATGCTGAACGGGCGGATAGAGGTCCACGTTTTCGACAGAGGTTCTGTAACCGGAGATCGCTATTGTCAGGAGGTAATCCTTTCCCATGTGCGTCTGTTCCGAGGTGGCATTGGAGCAAATTTCATTTTTATGGATGACAATGCAGGGTGACATCGGACTCATGATGTTCAGCAGCTACTGGAAAGTGAAGACATCTTCCGAGTGGATTGGCCAGCGTACTTCCCTGATTTAAATTCCATAGAACATTTGTGGGATGATTTGGGGAGACGCATTGCAACACGACAACGTCCCCCGAGGAACATGCAGCAACTGAAACAGATGCTGATTGAGGAGTGGGCACTCTTACCGCAAGAACTACTGGACAATCTGGTGCTAAGTATGGGAAGACGGTGCGAAGCAACCATTTCAGTAAGGGGAGGGCACATCCCATGCTAATGAACGTCTGTTTATTATAGTTCTTCTTAGACAGATGATCTTGTGCAGGGATACTGTAAGTTCAATAAAACCTATTTTTGTTTGACTCCATACTGTATGCATTGTATTCATTTTTGTGCAACTATGCTTTCTTCATCCCTTAAGTACAAAGTGATGTGTCTCATGTCTGAATTTCATGTCCCTCAGATGATTTCTCGTGGAGTTATAGCAGAAGAACTAACTGTTGCTTAAGTTTTGCACACCAATGTATAAAGTTTCAAGATACTCATGAAAGGAATGTTTTGCATTTATACACAAATAGGTATGTAATGACATTTTAAATAATATTAATGGTGCTTATACTTTTATAACACCTTAATATTAAAAGCTTAACACTTTTAAGTTCTTCTATTGTCTTTATGTATGACTATAAGAGTACATAAATGAAAAGAAATTTTGTTGTAATTCGAGCTCATAAATGTAAAATAAATTTATTTTTTATTCAATTACTCTTATCACTTTTTAAGTTAGAGGCCTAATTTTAGCAATTTCTTAATATAATGCATTTTAAAATTATTAAATTTAAAATGAGTTTTATTAACTGTATTTTATAAAAACATATATTAACATTGTAGCACATATGAACGCAACTCATACATTACAATATATTAAAAATTAATTGCAAACTATTTTTTTCGTACCCCATAGACAACAAGGTTCAAAACTGAGAGTTTGTCTATTTCTCCAGAGCGACTATCAATTGTGTCAATACCATCTAATGGATAGGCTGCACAAGTGATGTTTCCCAATTCCCAGTAGATTTCTCTTTGTAATGTTAGGATATGAAAGTAAATCTGGAAAAAATCAAATATATGTGTTTGTATTCAAATGACAAACAATAAAAGTACTAGAATTAAATAAGTGAATAATTTCAATTAAACTTGCACATTAGTTTAGAAAAATACTGAATTCTTTGACAAATTCATTTAAAAATAGAGAAAGTATTCTAAAATGCTATAAATTTAATTTTTCAATAGTTTGAATTTCATAATATATCAAAGTTTAAATATCTTACATTCCATTTTACAATGAAAAAGAATTATTTTAGTTGGTATGCCTGTCTCACTGCCAATACATTCAGAGCATTAGCACATATTCATTGAAAATAATACAGTTACACTTGGCATAAAATGTTACCCCAATGAAAACAAATTTGACCTATTTAAAAAATCTTGACAGCAATGGAATCAAAGTCACAAGAACTTTTTTAAAACGCATCATTCTCCCTTGACTTGAATGCTTTATAAAATCAGGCATGCGGAAAAAAGCTTCAGCGGTATTACTCTAATGGATGTTTAGCAAAACTACTTAGAATTATTCCCACAGAATGCTACAGCACGAAGTATGAAGAAATTGAACTTTTATCCGTCTTTACATAATATTATATAAGTTTTAAGTTTGACTGAAAAATAAAAAGACATAATAAAATAATTCATATAGAGACCATTATAGAAGATATGTCTCACATAAAAAAGAGAATTATTTCTAGACATTAAAAGGTATCCATGATAAATATACAAGATGCACTTAAGACTAAAATAACGTGCTCTTATGGTGTTATTATGATGGTATTAAGTAAGAATTACTCTATACAAGAAAAATTAAAATATTATCACAAATTAGTTAAAAATACAAAACTGAATTATTAAATAAATTAGATTATCATGAAAGTTACTGATGTCAAAATTTATGATATTTATCAATATAAATAATTTATATAATTCATAACTTACTTCTTTCATTGCTAATTTTGCTGCTAAAGTGAGAGGAGTTAATCCTTGTCGATTTTTTATATCTAAAGAAGCACCGCATTCATAAACCATGTCAAATATTTCCTATGAAATATAGTAGTTCAGTTAATTATATTTAAAAAATGGAAATCCCTCACAAAGTTTAATTACAAATAATCGAAAATACACGCATTTGTCAAAGTAATCACAAGCAAATTTCGATATAAAATTATATACTCTTAAAATAATTAAACAATAATGTAAATATCTATGACTTCATTTTGTATCAAGTTTCCATTTCTAAAATATGTATGATGAGAATTATGTCACACAGGAAGTACATAATTGATTTAACATATTTAAAATTCTTATTAAATTTTTCCATTTCTATTCAAAAATACGTGATACTAAATAATAAGATATACTTTATGCCCCAGTTGTTAGTCTTAAGCCATATTTGCTATCGGTAATGAGAGGTTACATTTAAAAAAATAACCTTGACTTTAAAATAGTACAGAAACTACCATTTTTAGCTGATTTAAATCCAATCTATATACATTTTTAGACAACCAGGTCTTTGTATCATCGAGTTACTCAACTGCTAAAGATAAAATTGGGTGCCAAAACAAAAAAAAAATAAATAAATAAATAAATAAATAAAAGGAAAACGCGAACTTACATACATACATATATATATATTTCTAATGTTTAACATATAAAAATCTTAAATTATAACCTCACGAAAATATTTTCACCTCATATTCTCATAAAATTTATTAAATCTTAGAAGAGTCAAGATTCATTAAATCTTAAAAAAGTCTCTTTTTTTTAATGTTGAAGTAAGCATTCAATTTGCTTATTCTTCTTTTAATTTTTTGGCAGTAATATTTGCTAAAATGACTTAAGATCAAGATCTTTCACATGTGTTTGAAATGCAATATGAGACATTTTAAGCCTGTCTATCTGCTGTTTTGATTAAGGCTTGAAAAAAAGGACAAGTTTCAAAATCCTCTTTTATCATTTTTGACATTTTATCATTTCATGGATCTAGTTGTCTCATGGTTAACCAAATGGGAAAGAACAACAACAAAAATAAAGTTATGAAATTAATTTGAGTATGAGGGATTTCCCAAATTAGGTTCTCATACTGAAAAGCTAAAATTCAAAAACTTAGTTTAACAATTATTATTAAAAATATATTGCTATTATGTCTTCATAATTTGTTGCAATTAAACAAATATTAATCTATTGAATGTTAAATTACTATATGCTAAGTAAGAATGATTTCTTAAAAATTTTTTCTTATCAGAACAAATAAGAAAACAAGGTGAATTCACGGTGAAAAACCGTCAGAATAAAATTACTGCCTAAATGATTGAAGTTCTAAAAATTTAGGTTAAATATAATTTACATTAAGAATTAATCATGGTGCTAAAATCCTACCAGTTTATTTTGTATGACTAAAATGTGTAAAACTGTGTTTCCATTTGTATCTTGAAGATCAGGATCAGCTCCTTTGGCCAGCAAAAGACGATAACACTCTTCTTGACCTAGACAAGCAGCAAAAGGCAAAGGATACTCTCCCCAATAAACATAACTGTGAAGGTAAAAGAGAAATATAATTTTTATTAAATTAATTTAAAAGTAATTAACCTAAACACTAAAAATATTTTTACTATAACTTTTTAAAAATATCACGGGTATATTATAAATATATCTACGAGTTTATAAATAAATAGCATTTTAAATATTTAAATAAAAAATCATGAAAATACTTTAAAAATTGACTCATTGAGCGTTTCTGTAATCTATTAAAAATTAAAATGAAGTGCAATCAAAAATGCACTTTTTTATACATTTGATATTTAAAACAATTTTAAATAGAAAGGGATAATACTTTCCCACACAAATATTTGTGTTTTAAAATTTCCCATTTTAATATATTTACGAAGTTTCGTCTTTCTAATAACACAGGCCACTTAAGGAATTTTACCCTTTGATATAATAAGAGGCAGAATTGATGGAAACTTATTCAGTTGAGTACCCAGTGGGTGTATCATCGTCGACCAATAGAAGGTTGAATCTTAATAACTTAGAAGCAGAAGACTCTCTGATTTGGTTTATCGACTCAAAGGTGTTATTTCACATGGAGATAGATTATAGCAACCGAGACCTAACTTATGTTCCCCTCACATCATCACTAGTGAATATGACGGATCTTCGCTTAGGTCTGGAACAGAACTCGCTAGAATCTGGTATTGAGAAAGCACCTTTATCAACAAAGCCCCTCAATGGTAACTTGCAAAAACAATCATCTTATATACTGAAAATTTATAAATCTCTTTAAAAATATAATAATGATCAGTATTTGGAAGTAACTACCAAAAGTAACAGGCAGACCACTATTAGGCACCTGTTTGGTCAGATATCGTCAGTCATGAGTAACACCGTTTCAAGGCAAACCGTGTAAAAACAAACGTTTCGTACAATATCGTCTATATGCTCGCAGGCCTATCAGATGTGTTCCGCTCACTACAACTCCCTGTCGCCAATGGTTAGCCTGGAGTAGAGAACATGCAATGTAGACATCGTCACAGTGGGCTTGTGTTATGTTTCCAATGAGTCGTATTTTAGCTTGCAGTCTCATTCACGTCGGACGTTCATATGGAGAACGCCAAGTACCCAGTACCACCAAAACAACACCATTGAGCACCAATATTATGATGGTTCAGCAGTGCTTGTTTGGGGAAGCATTATACTGGAGTCCATATTTAAATCGGAACCATGACAGGCCAAATTTATTGGGGAATCATTTTGAAACAATATGTTCATTTGTTTAGGGGTGGTGTGGGGCTCAATTTGTGCTTACAGATGACAACGTCTGTCCTCACCATTCGAACGTCATCAATGACTCCTTCAATCTGAGGTTATTCCCCTCTATGGAGTGATCAATATTCTCACTAGACTTGAATCTGGACAGGATTATCTGATGAATCACAACTTGCAAACCATTTCTTATATTTGTAACGCATCTCCTGAGAGCATTACTTGCTGTATGGAGTTGGCGTAACCAAGTGTGGAACGATAATGTGATCCCCAGCATAACTCGGGGTTGCACGAACTATATTTCCTCCTATGGAAGACATGCTATATATGGTTGGTTGGTTGAGTTTTATGGCGCAAGGTCCAAAAAGGACAAGCTGCGCCAAACATACTATATATGAACCATCATACCAACAACGTACTTTTCAATTATTGTATGTGCGATATGTGGTGTAAGTATTGCAGGGAGCTATAATAGTGGTTTGATCATGCCTGGTCTCATATATACACCATCTTTTTTGTTCTTTCTCATTTGTTTAATTCATGGGATTTAAGAATGAATCACGTTTGTTTTATTTCTGCACCTTTAGGTAAGGGTTCGGCATTATCCTTAATTTATTGACACACATGTGTGTATATGAAATAATACTATTATACCCTTTATAGTCTGTTTTAAGAGAAAGATCCACCCATTCATGGTCCAGGGTATCAGTGCGATAATATTTTTGATCTTCAGGAAGGAAGAAACTCCCACACGCTCGTTCATTGAAGTTAGCATCATGGTCCAACAGAAATTTCACCATTACAGGGTCTTCATTGACAATTGCCATATGCAATGCATTTTCTCCTGAAATATTAACTTTATGATTGAATTATATACATTAGGAAAAATGTATAGTTTTTATTTTCTAAAAGTCAATAGAATTCAGTTAATCAAATTTGATGAACGCGTATTAGTTTAGTGAAACCAAGCATTCAAATTTTTTCCTTTAAAACTTTATTTTTTATAAAAATATATATTGTCAGATTTTCCCACCTTTTAGAATGTAATAATGATTTAAACAATAAAACTAAGCTAAAAGAACACTATTCAAGTTAAGTAATAAAATGATGAAATGTGTATTTCAATATATAGTATATAAAATGCTACACAGAAAAGTATAAAAATAATTAGCTGAATAAAGTTTAATCTCTTTTTGTTCTTTTTATACTTAGTTACACAATTCGTAACTTCTTAAAAAATTGAGGGGTGTAAAATTGATATTTTTGCGTAATATATTTTTTGTTGATTAAATACAGATTTCATAACATGCAAATAATATTATGTAGTTTAGTGTTTTTACAAGTATATTGGGATTATATGTTTTGAGCATTGTTATTCTTTTTGATTATTGAATTCGCAATCAAACAAAATTTTACATAGTACTATAAAACTTTCTTATAGTATGAATGCCTCCCGCATGAAATATTCTCACTGAAACCCAATTTTCCACTTTTTATGTTCTGTTACGGTTTTCTAGATTCCGTTTCAAATGGATTAAGAGATATTTAACTCTACTAAAAAAAATCGACTACTTTTTATTTACAAGAAATTTTTATAATCAAATTCAGATTGGTTATTTAGAGTTTTTTATTCTAGCTTAATGAATTAACTTTTGTGTCCAATAATCTTGTTGCACTAGCATATTTCCTTCTGCCTAGATTCAGAGTTAGGCTCTTCCAGTCAGTTGGAAGTAGCCGGGTGGTAGTCTTAGTAATTTAGGGACCAAACAGAAGATGCCCCACTGTTTTACCTGCCACTTCCAGAGATATTATTTCACTTGGAGTTTAAGCTTTACCTTAAAAATGTTTATCTATACGTTAATGACCCTCAATTACTTTTTTTTTAAATAAAGTATTAGAACTTTACTTATCTAGTTGATTGAATGTAAAAATATCAATCTTATTCCAAAGATTTAGATGCTGTTTTTTTTATTCTTGCTTCACGTTAACTGAATTCATATTGCCTACTTATATTGAGAAAATGAAACACATAGCAAAGTAATTAATGAATTGCATGAAAATACAACAGATATAAGAAATAATCATATTAAAAGTATATTATCACAATATGCAAGTAACGTAACTGCTTAACATCATTTTAATATCAATTAGTGTCAATGAGCATAACAATCTGAAGAATAAAATATTTTGTTTTGACGATATGAGTCAAAAATGAGAAACACACAAACCATAATATTCGTCATCTTGATAGATATCATTTATTAGCTTTGGAAATAATTTTATTAGACGTTTCGCCAAATCTAAGTGCAAAGGCGTGGCCACTAAAAAACACATATGCAAAATTGTTTCACCAACAGACCCTCGCTGATCCAAATCCCAACACACTTCACGAAATTGTGGAATACCTGTAAATATGTAAATAAAATATAAGAATTAATAGATGCATTTTGTGTAGAAACGTTACTTGACATGCACCTTTATGATGGTGAATGTATCAAGCTTTCTAATGAATTTTTGTTTTAATCATTAGAATATTATTTAATTTAATAATTTACTCAATAAAGATAATTCATAAGACTGTAAACCATGCTTAAAATTATACATTTCATACAAATTACAGTTTTCAATAAAATATGCAATTTTTTTCTCAAAATATCAAGTTGACTTGAGTATTAAAGTCTTGTAATTTATTTTCTCTCGTTTAAGAAATCAAAAGAGGAACAATTTGTCTAACACTTTTCAGCTATGTTCTTTAGGTTACTCTGTAACTCTTTAACAAAAATGTTTTATATCCCATCATACAATTAGCACAAGTGTAGTTCCTTTCAACTGCAAAGTTAGAATTCGTTCTAATATATTATGCCTTGTTATAAAGCACCGATTCGTACTTTTTTTAATGAGATTTTAATGTATAAGTGAAAACAACTAAACCCAAAAAAATATTTTTAAAGATTAAATTATCTTCTGTTATAAGCCAAAAGTCCAAAGTATAAAATGTAAATAAATTATTCAGTGGAAGCAATTCTTTTATTCTTTTAAAAAATTTTTCATTATTTAACTAAAAAATATGCAAATGGCTTGGTTTTAAAATTTGTAAAAATATAATAGTATTCACGAGAAAATAAAAAAACTTAAATTCATTATTCTTCAGATACTAAATGTTAATGAAACATTTTTAAAAAATAAATTGCTTTTATATTTTTAAACAGAAGAAAACTTCTCTCAGTAAGCTGCACGCAGTCTCATTTGGGTAGCCAATGTTTCCTTTTGAAGCAACTTTTCCAAAATATTATACATGCATAATTTACAATACATTTAGCAATTTAATTTATAGAAACTCATTTGGCATACCATCTTTAGATGTAAAACTTTCAACAGGAATAGCTACAGATTTAGAATTAGGATCCCGGTTTTGAGGTAGTTGTTTATGTTTTGGACGGTCTTTGTTCCGAATCAGCACTAATTCTTGAATCGGAACCATTCTTCCTTCTCCATTATTGTACAAAAATGGTAATACCAGATCTTTTATCTTGTCATCCAGCTGTAAAAGTATAAAAGAATTTTAGTAAATACTTTTCAAAATTTGAAAGCAATTTATTTTTACAAATCTTACTCCCTGATTCACATTAAGTTAGATAATTTATATATGCTTTACTTGTTTAGAAATTGAGTCAAGAGTTTTTCTTGATTTACAAACAATCTGTAATAAAGATGTACTCTAATGTAAATAATATTTTTCTTAACTAAAGGAAAAAAATGAATTTAATTTTTTGAATAGGAAAACCTGCCATGCTGTTGTAACTAAATGTGCACTGAAGAGGAAATTCTAGGAGGACGTTAAAAATATTCGAAATCAAATTCCACAACAAAATTTGTAATTGTTTGCTGTTATTTTTCTTAAAATTTGTTTATAAAATTAGGATTGATATTTTTAATGGAGTAGAGACAACTAAACTTTAGAATGATTTAAATGAACTTGCATGAAGTCTCAAACGTATTTAATAAACACTTGCTGATTTTTACACCTATGTCTAAAAATTGTCTTGAACTATTTAAAATTCTGGTAAGACTATGAAATATTTATCATGGTATCTTTTAAAACATTTTCATTATGAAATAATTTATATTCACCTTGTAGAATTGAAAATATACCCGAAGAATTCTAGTACTACTAATTTGTATATGTATACTGAAAAATAAGAAATGCATATATTTCTTTTAAATTTTATGAAATTTTCACGAAAAAGTACAAAACAAAAATTATTTTTACACAGATTTTCATGCTAAAAAATGAAGAATAGTAAGTTGCAGAAATCTAAACTTGGATAAACTAAAATAACTCTTTTTTTTAAACTTTCTGTACTTAAGTAGAAATTTTCTCTTTATGGCTTTTGGAATTCCGTACGATGAATATTCCAACTGATATCATGAATTACTAAAGCCAAGTTTAAGTGCCAATCTTTTCTTTTAAGTACTGTGAATTTACATCATGTATGATACAGAAATTTATAATAGAAAAAATTTTCACCCGCGTTCCATGTTATAGAAACTAAAGAATATTATGTTGTTATGGGTTAGTGCATATGAGCCTAAGCATCACGAAGATCTTTGAATGTTTTGAGGAGAAAGATATTCTTTCTTGTGTTAAAAAAGATGCTTTTAAAAGCTATGAGATGACATCATCAGTTCAGAAATAAGTATATATAATTTAAAGTAATCCAATATAGAAATGAAACAAGCACACTAATATAAAAGAAGAAGGAAATGTTTGCTATGTTTATTGGAAATGTAGTAAAATCAGAAAAATCTTATTCCATAAACAAGATAAAAGCATTGCCTACAAATGATTTCATAAATTACAAACACACAACACAATAAAAACGATTATTTTAAAGTTTTATTACTATTTATTGTCTATTACTCGCAATTAATGGTATGACTAAAAATATACATCTATCAATAACAACAAATTAGATAATTCAATTATAGGTAGTGATAATTTTTCTATAACTCTATGACATGTTCTTATTTCTTACCAATGTCCAGTTCTTAGTTACTTTTTTCAAAGTTCGAAGATTAGTGAAAATAACCCATTCTACTTATTTATAGTAATTCCCTACAACTTATTTGTTACAACTTTGTTTGAGGTTTGATACAACTTATTTGTGTGTATGTCTTAACCTCTTACGGGTGGAAATTTTCTTAGAAAAGTTTACTGTTAAATTTTACTCCTTTCAAAGATCAAATAAAGGCAACACAGAACAATTATTAAAAATAATTCGGAAATTTACAAAATCAATTAAACACAATTTTCAAGATGATTAATTTTTCTTACTGTAATTGAGATTAAACATTTTAATGTAACGAAATACAGCAGTATTTAATATTTAGTTGGATATCTCATTGCCTTATGAATTGTAGCATATGGTATTAATAAGGCTTTCTAAAATAACCCTAGAGACTTCCGCCCATTATTGTTGAAGACCTTGATAAAAGAATTCTGTCCTCCGCTTCCCAAATTTTCTTACTATGTATTTGAAAAAGTGCTAAGCTTGACTAAGGTTAGGTGATTAATTTTAGAAAACTTTAATTTTCTAAGGCTGTAAATCAATTTTTTACTGTTTTGTAATCATAATTTGGCTGGAACATACCATTCCCCACGGCAATTTTTATGAGCATCGGGATTCATATCTTTTGAATTAATTTTATAAAAATTTTCCATTATGTCAACAATGTGTATGAAAGCCCCACCATACTTATATAGTCATAAAAGAAATCTCCCCAAAAAATTTCTTGATAAGTTTCCATATTTCACTATTCATAATATGGTTCCTTCATATGCTTTTTGGATGATAAATATAAAGTTAGCCGCGACTTCCAAACAAACTGAATTTGGAGTAATCGTCCCAAAGAATCTTCTTCCAATCTTTAGTTGTCGCACTCATGAGCAAATTTCAACAGTATCTTCACTTTCGGTATCTGAATTAGAGATTTTAAATAGAGATCCGTGCACACAATCCAATGATATCCAGTTGATATCTAATGTTGTTCTCACTCTCTGTAAATTAGGCTGCCATCTTCTCACATACTTGAAAAATATTCTTATTTGACTCAGTGGCATACTTACTTCGGATTAACTTTTTTTGATATTGAGTCAATTTCTTAGAGATTCTGATCTCGAAAAATTGCACATACCATTGTTATTCATTTATTTCTTTACATCTTGACCAAGAGTTCAATTTAGAACTTCAAATTTGCTGGTGATAGCAAAATATAAACATTTTTTTCAAGCTTCTTAATAGTTATAAGATGGTGGAAAAAAAGCTTGATTTTCATTCACAAATAGAAATGACATTAATATTTTTACGTAGGAAATAGAATTCTGATGCTTTAAAGATAAAAACATATCCTTTTCGCATATGACAATTCGTATAAACGTATTTCGTGATTTACATGCAAAGTGTATTATATATTTTAAAACATCCTACATGATTAACATGATATTTCAAGCTAATATCTGGCTAAAGTTATTGAAATGACAAAATTATTTGCACAGCTCTTATAGAAAGGAGGTAATGAAATTGTAATTTAAATGTTAAAGATGATTTTCGTACCCCAATCTTTTGAAAGGAAATCCTTAACTATAATCACGGAGCAAGTGGACTTGCTTTATCAATAATTTCTACACTTTAATTGACTTTTAGGAAGGTTAAACCGGAAATATCAGCAAGATAGTGCTCAATTCCATGTCTTAATACCAACTGAATGATGGTTTCAGAAAGGAAGAATCGAGTTCCTAATTTTGGCTGTTACATACTCCAATCTTGAAATCCATGAAAAAACTTGGAAGACCATTTGTCTCGTCAGTTTTATGGAAATAATTGTCAATATGATTCTGTGTATGAAACGAATTGAAAGTAGCGATTATGTATAAATGAGATAAAATTACGAAAACTTTACTCGCAATCCAGATTAATTTAATGAAAAATTTTGTCCTTGAAGTTATCTAAAAATAGTGGATCAACATACATTTATTTTGTAAAAATATTATTTTAAATAAAAGTTTTATAGTATTATGACAAATATATAAATAAAAAAATATAAATGATTAATAAAATATTTAGTACAGTTAAATATATCCTAAAATAATATGTGAAGATTTAATATTTCATTTATTTATTTCAACTTAATTAAATTTAAAAAAAAATTACAATAAAAATCCTAAAAAGGCACAATGGTCTTATAATTTTTTAACATACTGTATTAAAAAGTTTAATTTTATCAGGTCGTTTCAAATTTTCTGCTTACAATTTTACAAATTTTTGATTATTGTTTGGTGTTTCAAATTCTCGCTAATTGATGTTTTTAAAGTAACAATTTTCAATCTATCATTAGTTGCATACTATGTACGAATATTAAAGTTATAAATTATTCATTTAAATCACCAAGAAATTTTGCTTGTAAACGAATATTGAAAACAAACGTACCATCTCAAAACTTTTGACAGCTACTGTATATTATTTGCAGCAAATATTTTTTTAAAAAAATTATTTTAATATAGATCCGATTCAGTGCTTAAGAGTGTGAAATTAATTTTACATAATAAATATTTATTTATAAATAAATATTCCTAGTTAGATAATATTTTACTTGTGCATAAGATTTTTTAATAGATTAAAATTAAAATATGATAATTTCATACAAAAAAAGGAAATGGTTATATATTATTGAAAATTATCCAAATAAAAATTTGTTACAGTTAAATATAAATTCAAAGCAAATTCAAAACACATATTGAAAAATTCGTAATTCGTAATACATATTGAAAATATGTATTACGAACATTATATAACAAATGGTTTCACTCACAGTTTTAAAATCTTTGGTCCTGTAGGCTTCTTTCATTAGAGCTACAAGATCACCACCACCTTTGACATTGGCAAGAGAATATATTTTCAATGATCCGCTATCTGTCTGCTTCTTGACTCCAGATGATGTAACATTGCTTTCATTATTCCCCATGATTATTCCACATAGAAGAAACTTCACAACAAAAGACTATTCATTATTGATGACACATTTATTTAAAGGATAACACATACACTGGTTACCAAATATCAAGGAAAAGTCACAAAAACAGCGATAACTCTCCAAAAATAAATCAATCTCAATGTAATTTGAATATATTGATAAGTAAAAGGAACTAAACAGTGTAAAATTCTACAAAATGTCACTGCTTTTGGATAAGCCATTTGAAAGGATAATACAAAAGGATGTCTCAGAAAAAGGCAGCAATCATCACTGCTTATCTGAAATTAGAAATCTGGTATAGCGAAACTGTAACAATGGCTTCCGGGCATCATTTAACTGAACAATTTTTATGGTGAGCTGTTGGAGGCTAGAGGCAGGACAAAGTCAGATAGAAGTGGTTTATAGGCTGAATGTGAGTCCGTCTGTAATTCATAGACTTTGGAAACAATTTCTAACCACGGATTTGGCATGCAGGAGATTCAACCTAGGACAGCTACGGGCTACCACGAATGCTGATGACCTATATTTGTTATTATGAGCACATAAACCCGCATCTCAGGCTGAACTCAGATACTCCTTCTATGAGCTCCGGAAAACTATAAAGGATCCAGATCAACCGTGTGTCAAGGGCTTCACGAACGCGATCTTTATGCGAGGTGACCAGTTATTTGTGTCACGCCATGAACGTTTGCAATAGCACGAAACGTTTGCAATAGCCACGTCAACATATCCACTGGAAGCGTCATCAATGAAGAGCTGTTATCTTTACTGATGAGTCCAGGTTTAGTCTCGAAAGCGATAGTAGGCCAATTTTCATTTGGAAAGAACGTGGAACTCGTTTTCATCTACCAACATCCGTGAAAGAGTTACATACGAATTAGGCAGCGTTTGTGTTTGGAGTGGTATCTCTTTGGGTGGACCTACAGACCTGCATATCTTTTCTCGTGGAAATGTTAATGCTCACATCTATAGAGATGACATCCAAGATTCTTATGTGCACCCTAATGCAGGTGCAATAGGTGATGCTTTCGTGTTACAGGATGATAATGCAAGACCACACAGGGCTAGCTACGTGGATGCTTATCTTGAGAAGGAAACAATTGAGTGTATTCTGTGACCAGCTCGATTAATACTCATTAACCATTCGAGCATGTTTGGGACGTTCTAGGACGATGTGTAGTTGTTCTCAATCCTCCTCCTAGGACCCTAACCATGCTTTCAACTGCTTTGGAAGAGCAATGGCCTACACATACTACGCAATTAAAAATTAATAGACTGCATAATTGAGAGCATCCCAAATTGCTTCATGTGCTGTGTCTCGTAGGGATCACATATTAAATGTACTTTTCCTATACTAAACTTACACCTCCTATTTGTTCATTGTATACATAGTTTTTATAATACCATAATTGTCCATTGATTTATTTTTAAGCTATTTTGTACCTTTCTATGTATTGTATAATATGTATAAGTTTCATTAAATTCCACGCATAACTTTTTGTGTTTTCGTCATTTTTGTGATTTTTCCTTAATTTGTGATAACTAGTGTATGATAAATGTGTATTCATATAGTGAGGACATTTTCAAAATGTATGCGTGTGAAAATGGATTTTATGTAAAAATCAGAATTGATTGCAGCAATTTATATTATATATACTATCACATTTAATTAAAGATTATCTGAAATAAATAAATGAAAAATTTTGTATGCCCCCTATCACAAAGAAAAAAAAAGACCTGAAAAATGGTTGGTTATAATTTCAGATGTAAAATATTTGAGAAAAGAAATGTCACCATTTCGGGAATCAATTTTTATCTTGTTAACACAGTAATATTCAAAAGAATTTGCTTGTGAAGTGCCATTTACTCCGGGAAGAACTTCTCGTTTAAAAATGTTACCAATACAACTTTGAGTCATAAAATTATCTAGTATCATGGTTAAGGTAATCATTAATGGCAGTTGATACCTCTTCAGACATTGGATCATACCGATAATACTTCATTATAATGACCAGTATCAAGTACTGTATTTAAATGTTAATTTGTATGCATTCACATATGTATGTCGTAGTCGTTTTCATCATTGAAATTAAAACAGGGTTCATTGTAGAAGATCATTCTGAAATTATACTGCCTACTTTGCTTGACATCGACCTCATCCTAAGTTAAAGGGTTAGTGATAAAATGACTATATGAACTTTGAGATCTAATGCTCACCGAGTTGTCAACGCATAATATATTTTAATATCACTAGAAGAGAATACAAAATAGATGATATCTATTTGGCATATTATGATAATGACATTTGTTACATAGGCATGCACTTTAGATGTACACAAATTTAATTGCTTATCAACTTCAGATTCAACAGCACTCTTCAGATTATTCGATTCTATTGCCAGATGATCGTTCAATCATTGGACTAAGTTCGTTTTTAGAATAGAGGTATTTGAAAGATTGCTGAAACTTACTGAAGTAACCCTAACTCACATTGCGATCAAAATCATGAAGCTTCCATAATGTTTAACATATTAGTGACATGACATCTATTCAGTTATCATTCTTCATTGTCACACTGACATGAGATTTTCAAAGACGGATTTAGGAGTCTTTAAAAAACCTCAAAGGTGTTTTTCTTAAATAAATCAAAAATAGAAGTGCAGTTCTATCCTTTCATAAAATTTGATAACCTTTTTTAATATGGCTTGTTGGGCAGCTTAAATTTGTGCAACAGAAGTGAATTTATTTAATTGATGCAGAAATAATTTAAATTACATGATCATAACAATTTTACAATTCTAAATGAATTTTTATTTTAATATGTACATGAGAAATAAAGTAATATTGTTAAATTATTAATTAAGTAAATAATAAATAGTGAAATGTAGGGAAAACTAACTTTGTTACAAATAAATTTCATAATGTAAAAAAATATGTGAAATTTTCATTTGACTATTATTTCCTTCTACTTATTGTCTAATTTAATAGCTACTTAGAAAAAAAATAACATTTGTTTTTGAATTTACTGGTAATCAGTTTCTGAAAGTATCTATCCATAAAGAATAATATAGTATAGTTAGATCCCCATTGTGAGACGTTTGTTAAGCGTATTTTAATATATAAAGTAAATTCAACTTAAATATTACAGGTATTTTCTTAAAAAATGCATTGGATATTTTCAGAAAACATCAGATGCATTATTTTGAGAAATTTAAACCATTCATTCAAAGCTTTTCTTTATTTTATAAAAATTTCTTGATTTAGAAAAAATACATAAGTTTACGCAAATAGAAATATTGAATAAAAAAGTAAGTTTATAGAATTCTCTTTTCCATTGTTTCAATTCATGCCAAGCAGTAGTACTTCTAAGCTTATAAAAGAAAGTGACAATTATTTTTGAATAACGTGATTTGAAAACCGACTCATTCCGCAAACTATTCTAAGAAATTTATAGCTTGATTATTCTTCTAGTAAGGATAATATTCGTCTGTAATAGAAAGTCTCCTGAAAGACATGCTTTGAATGATTCAAAGAGTTTTTCCAGAGGGAAGAGTTTTGAAATTGACCACGCATTTTTGAGAACAATTATACATACAATGCGCCTCGAAATTTATGGTATTTTTCATTCAGTATTTTCAAACTTTATGGAGTCTTTTTTTATCTCGCATGAATCTTGTTGCACTATATAAATAATTTGAGCTTTCTGTTCCAATTTGGGTACTTCTTAGCAATGCTGGCTATCAGTAGAGGAGAAAATGGTAGACTTTAGTCACTGCTTTTCTAGCATAAAAATAAGGATCGAAACTTTTTATATCTCTAAGAGATTATGTACTGGTAAGTCATAATATTATGCTAATTTTCCGTTAGATCTTTTTGATAATTATTTCCTGTTTAGAAATAAAATAAGTATTTTTCCAACTTCTGATCCATTCTATTTGGGATATTTTTAACTATTTTGATACGGAGTACAATAACTATGTAGAAATTATCAAGTAATAATATTTGTTAATCTATAAAATATGCATGCGTATTTTTATTACAAACAAATATTTTTGTTAAGTATTAAATAATCATGTACAAACTTTTAAAAATAAATATTTGATTTGTATTTCTAATAAAATTCATGAATTGTCTTTTTTATGAACTTATGTATACTTTATTTCGTGTACTTAAATATTGTACAGTTAAATTTTCACATATACCAGAAACTATTTACGTGTAATATCCTTATATGACACGTTTTTCTCTTTTCAACAGACTGTGCTTACTTTATATTTTCTTTAAAGTAATTATATTTACACAGGAATTTTTATTTAATATATTTTTCGTATACTTGATTTAAACTCAATGAGATTTTTGTGACCATATTTATTCTGAATAAAATCTTGTGTTTTGATATTTGGATGACGCATCAAACTTAAACAATGAACTTTATTTCGCATATTAGAAGTATCAATATAATGAGATACTATTAATTTCTATATGAAAATCATTGATGTATCAAAACCATGCTGATATGTGAAAAGAATGATGATAATTTTTACTTGTTAATTAGATTACTTGTTAATTAAATATTTCTTTTTTCACAAATAGTTGTTGAGGTTGACATAATTTTATGTTTCTTACATGAAATCAATATTTAGTATGAGAAGTCGTTCACATTTCCTTTTCCTCTATTTTTTGCGCCTATTTTTTATTGAATCATTAAAATTAATTTATGCTCATGAAACTCTATTTGATATCAATGCTATCATTCTTTTTTCAGTTGAATTACTAGTAAGCATACATTAGAATTAAATAACGTGTAGAAAAAGAAAATGAATATGTTTATAATTTTGGAAAGGCAAAAATTTAATTTTAACTGAATTAATTTTTTTTTTCAATTATCATTATATTAATCATTTCAAGAAAAATTACATTTTATTGGAACTTTTAAAACATGTTATTTGATGAAATTATTGTAGTTTCACTTTTAACATTGAATATTTAATCATAATCGATTACTATCTCTTAAAAAGAATTTATTTAGTTCTCTAAAGCCTGTTTTAAACACAAAATGAGCGCAGGAAAGTGCTATAAACATTTGAATGCAACTATTTTGAAAAACAAATTTCTTAAGCAATTAATAAAAGCTTATGAATAAGAATTTACAATTTTTGCTAATACCTTTCAGGGGTGTTCATTTCCCCTTATTAAAAATATGTAAGACAGTTATACATTTATAATATTCTCATGTTGATTTATATCTCACAATTTCAATTACCAATTATCTTTGAGGTTTGTTAAAATAGTAAGAGAAAAATCATTTAATTTTAGTAATTTGTATTCATAAATTATTAGCAGCCGTTACATTTTCGTATCAGCAAAGATAAATTCAATCCTTTTTAAAATATTTCCCCCTAGTTATTAATTGAGCATTAAATTTTAATTAAGGATGTTAATATTTCTCACCATTTCATTGGAGCTCAAGATATTTTATAAAAAAGTACCAACAAAATGTAGAAAAATTCATTTCCTATATTTTATTAGAGCAAATTGTATATATTATTCAAATCAATAAAATTAAACTGCAGTTTTTTGAAAATTATTTTAATATAAAATTAGTAGCACAGTCATATTTTCTCAAACTTTACTTTGATTAAAATTAAGATTCCTAGTTTAACTTTTTTAATCATTTTGATTATTATATATAAGATATGAAACTAGATATGATTTAATAGATATGATTTGATTATTATGATAAGATGGATAACACAGGTCTTAGGATCAGACTATTATATTCAATTTCTTCTGAAAAATATAAGAATTGAGCTAAGACATTCATTATTTATTCTATTATTTGCACAATGATTTTGCTGGTTTCTAAACTTTTAACAACATTTTACATGCAAATAACATTTATTTAAGGAAAGTCATACTATCATTAAAATATTTAATGAAAAATTCTGTACCGAAAACTTAATTATAAATGCTAAATTAATAATTTTTATTAATTTAATTTAATAAATGTATTGAAAATACTGTTCTGATTAATTTAAAAAAAATAAAATATACTCACATT
This sequence comes from Latrodectus geometricus, assembly GCA_026290005.1. NCBI lineage: Eukaryota > Metazoa > Arthropoda > Arachnida > Araneae > Theridiidae > Latrodectus > Latrodectus geometricus. The sequence continues at coordinate 1,284,252 of JAPDSC010063931.1, read as the reverse complement.
CTTCAAATGCACATTTCCTATGAATCAGAGATTTGAAATTAAATATATTACGTTTTGTTCCCTTTCTTTAGAAGGCAATAAGATTTGTTTCATAAATCTTTTGGTATCCAAGACAATCATTAGTAATATTTTATCAGAAATGGCGCCATCTATATCAGGTGCTTTGAAAGGAGAAATAATTAGGGATAAAAATAGCGTGATACATTTTCATCTTTATTTAACGAAACAACTTATTTCATTTAAAAGTTAATTTTATTTTATAGTTAAGAAAAAAGTAGTGAAAATAATTTTCACGTCTTATGAATATTTACGTAAATTGCAAAAATTTATAACGATCTCTCTCAAAACATGTTCATTAAGTAGAAGATTTTTATTGAATGTTTAAATAATTCTTTGTAAATTTGTATGGTTTGGGATGGATTATTTACTCTTAAAGTGTCTTAATTGTTCGGTCATTGCAAAATACTTCGTCATAAAGCTGAGTTATCCTTTGTAATACTTTCTTTGATTTCACTTCAATTATTAATGGAACCAATTTCATAAAATTAAATTTGAGACTATGATTTTATAAAGATTGCTTATAGTCTTTAAATAAATTTATGCTTTTTTTAAAATTTACATTCTGTATCTGTGTCTTTGATTTAATAATCTGTAAATTCTAGCTAAATTAAGAAAAAAGTTTTATTGTTACATTATTATTCATCCTATGACATATTTTATGGTTAAGTATTGTCTTAAATTTTATCTTATCAGATTTACTTCAGTATATATTGAGTTTTTGGATTACTTTCTATAATACTTTTGATAAGTAAATACTTCTTAATAGCTATGATTAAATCTTATCAAAAGTCAATGGGCTGTGGATATTCAAATACATCATAAAAACTTTATGTTGTTCGGCTTTCCTCATAAGTTGAATCAAGTATTCAAATTTTGGTTCACCGTGACATTTTTGTAGCTCTAAACTCTTCGTAGTGGAATATCTCAGATTCAAATTCAATCACTATTATACAACGGGATATAATTTCTGAATTTCATCAATCGCACTCTGAATGGATGCTTGGAAATTTTCAAGGTTTCTTCCTTGTGACGAGCGAATGCGGTCTTCTAACAACGAAAAATGCTTCAAAAACGCAATGCATATTAAAACTCCCATACAATAGTTTACAATGGTTTGTTCATCCATTGTGTGCTGTCAAGTATACGAATGATTCGAGAGGCAAAGAATTCGAAAGTTTCTCAAATATAGAATACAAATTCGAGGGAAAGAAGGATTTGAATTCAATTTTAATTAAATTACTCCGTTTCTAGTCTTAAAACGTCTGTAAATAACTTAAATAATTTATAAGTACAATAAATTTCGTATTTATAATTTTAAATTAATTATATTTTATTTTAACCAATATTTTAAAATTATTTTTGTGCCAGTGAATTTATAAAAAAATAAAGACTTTTCATAATAATTATTAAATATGTATTGCTGTTTTCAATATGTTGATTTGAAAATTAAGCAAAATGATATCATTAAATTATTGTTTCGCAAAATCTTTTCATAACCATTAATCTCTCTCAAATAATTTTTTAAGAATTTAGATGAGATGATTATACTATTAAAAAATATGCAGTATTTTTAATGCTAAACAAATTTACAAAACAGAAAATTGACTAACTTTTGTACAGTATGATATATTAAATTTAAAAATAATAAGAAAAATACAATTTTATGGTAAGTGATTTACGAACATTGAAATACAACTACTCGGTATAAAAAGACTACAACTTTGATTTTTTTTTCACAATCTTGAATTATAATATTTAGGACTCTACTTATATTTGCTTTACCTCCAAATACTCTCATCAAATCCACTATATTTAAATTGATAAAAAATAAATAGATAGCATACTCACTTAAAAAAATTGCAAAGCATAAAAATGGTATTTCAGCACAATTTTGATTAAATATTTAGAAAATTAAAAAGTTGCTGCAAAAATTTAAACAGTAGAAATTAGAGGATAATTCTTTTAAAAATTGATAGGAAAATAATGAGTATGTTGAAAAATAATTTTACACTCCCCCTTTTCAGGAATGTGGAAAAAAGTATGTATTTATTTTACTATTTTCCAGAGCAGTTTGGGAAAGAACAGTGGCTTATCCATTAATTATTAACTTAATATTGTTTACTGAAAAGGAATTTGTTTTTTAATGGAGTTTAAATTCTAATTCATTTCTAAAAAATGATATAAATTATATGACATAAAACAGTATACATAAAATAAACAAGTATTAATTAAATTTGAATTTTTTATTACTTCACCTTATACGTCGTTAAACTACGACATAAAAAAAATTTAATAAGAAAAAAACTATTCAAAGGAGATAGTATACTAATTTTTAACCACAATAATTTGATCCATTCTTCATTATAGTAAAAGTAATATGCAATAGCATAAACTCATAATAATAGCATGCACAGAAATGCACTTAGGTATTTTATCAGTTTTAAGTTTTAACTGTTATCTAGATCATATTAATATTATCGAAAAGGTGGTAATTGGCTCTTATGGTACCAATAATACTGAAATATTTAAATTTTTTGCAACTTTTTTGTGTTTATTTTGTTTTCTCAATTATTATGTCTGAATCTAATGCAATTATATAAAAACAAAAATAATTAATCTAAATCACAATTTCCAACATCAAAATAAATTTCTAACTTTACAAGATAAGGCAATCAAAAAGAAAATGTCACGGTCAGAATCATGAAACAGATTAAAAAATTGCATTCGTTCGTAGAAATAATATAATTTTGTAAGATTTTGGAAAAGAGATTTCTGCGTTTTATACCCACTGAAGTACTTTTCATACCTGTTACTATAAATAACTTGTGATTTTGTCTCGGGATATCATTGCTCACCTTATGATCTACTTTCATCTTTTCACTTGCTCTAAGCACGCAAGACTTTATGTTTTCTCCCAGATTTTCATGTTACGTTGTGTAATGTGTCACGCGAATTCGAGAAAGTGAATACCACCACGCAACCATAGTTCTGATGTATCGTAATTTCCGCTGATTACTTTTAAGAGTGCTTTACTTTAGTCTCAGAACAATGTTCATACTATTCAGTCTTTTCAAACGTCATTTTTAAGTACGAAGGTAAATTGACGATCTCTTTTTTAATGTGACCCAATTTAAAATAAATAATTTACGGACATTGAAATGATTACGAACAATAAATTTATGGTAAGAATATGAATGCAACTGCTAGTTAGTTTTTAGTTGGTGTTGACAGGTTTACGTTTTGGGAGTAGACAATTAAACACGAAGTGAAAGATTGAAGTAGACACTCACAAGCGTTGATTGTCTAGAAGTTACAGATAATTTGAAGAAAATAATAAGAAAACAATATCTAGTTGTTATTGATTGATTTATTTTAATTTTGAATACTTGGTATTTAAATAAAATGTGATTGGTAAAAAATAATTTAAAAATATAGATACTTTGTACAAACTCAATTTTTAATCCAACAACAGTATTTAATGCTAATTTATTGAATGAAAAATAATAGAGGAAAAAAAATTCCTGAAAATAAAATATAATGCTATCATTAATGTTATATAATGCTAACATTATGTACTATTTTTCAATAGTACATAATGTTATTATTTACAGGAAAGCAAAAGAGGAAAAGAAATAAAGTTCCTGAAATGTAAATGATCTTTCAGTTATCTTATAAGCACCCTCTAATTGAAACAAATGTTTATAAATCTATTAACAGAACAAATATAGAATTAATTTAACTTAATTAAAATATAATTAAATTAGTTTCTTTCTGCTGTTATTGCTTTTGTATTCGGTTATTACTCCTAAAATTTTTTAATTAAGAGAAATAATAAATGTAAATTTAGCATCCTAATCACGTTTGAATGATATCCATAGAAAAGGAGATAATGTCTAGAAGATAGAGAAAGCTTTCTCGATTTTTCAAGCATAATTATCAAATTTTAAATTTTTCATTGATGTTGAATTGAAGAAAGAAAAGTTAAAATCAAACCAGATGCCAATAGGAACAAAAATATGTTGAAGAATTTTGAGAATATGCAATTATCTGGAAAAGAAGAAACAAGATATTTATTTCAGTGATAAGAAACGAGTTTTAAGAGGAGTGATGGAAAGAATAGAGATTTATATTTTTGTTGAATCTTCTTCTAATGAAAAATAATTGAACATAGTATAAAATGTATTAGTATTTACATTAATAAGAATCCATACATTTAACTAAAAATGCAAACAACTCATAAAATGCGTTCTTGAAAAATAATTTCTTAATTACAATGTGCATAATACAACTGTGCAATATATATGTAATTTTCAATACTCGAACCTCTTCTAAAATTAATGAAATCATTACTTAATTTATTAACTTGTAAAACGATTTAAAATGTTATATTTTTAATTTGTAGTTCGTTAAAATCAAATACACACTAAGTAAGATCAAATACACACTAAGAATATATTTTAAAGGACATTACGATATTGGTTTAAATAATATTGATAAAATGTATTTTTATTAGAATTTTACTTTTAATGATAATTTATTTAACTTTATTGTTTTCTTCTAATATAAGCTTTTCAATCATCTTAATTTTTCAGCATAAAAGTTGCGTTTTATAAATGCGAGTGCTTGTAAATTTTTTAATTATAAGTACATTATTTAAAATGATGAAGTATAAATAATATATAAACTATGAAACACAATTTTCATAATGAGAAGAAATCTAGATGTATGAAAGATTTAAAATACATACCAAACTTACAAAATTTGGAGGATTCAAAGAATTTTACATATTATTTAAGTTCTTTATGTTTACCTAACATTTTACTTGAAATCATATATTATTGTAAATTCGAAAGCTTAGTATTTACAACTTATCAAAATTATAATAAAATATGCTCTTCCCTGAAATATTTCTGAATTTATTTTTATTTTATGAAGGAATTTATATTTATAAGGTAAAATTTTGGCGTTAATTTTAGTTTCATATTTGAATATTCTGCCATGACATTTACATGCTTGGTGTATCAAAAAATTATCGATTATGATTCATTCAAGTGTTGTAGGTACATCAGTTCAATTACTATTTATTATTAACAACTATATACGAGTACAGTCTTATCTTTATGGTTTGAATACATCAAATAGTGCTTTAAAAGAAGTTAATATTCATGCTAAGAGTAATGCGTGCTTAAGCTCCCCAAATCTGAGTGATAACAAAGCATATGAGAGAGGATAATTAATCAAGGGGACACTTAAATATTTATGAAGACTAGAACGAAACTCTTGTTCCACGTTCAGGAATCTACCCTGGGTAATTCCTGTCACTTAATCGCTGAGGTTTACCTTGAGAAACTTTGCGGGAGAGGCCTTATACTTTGACACCAATGCCGAGGTACGTCACGCTCTAGGATAACGTAAGTATCTGACGAAGGTCGAAATGGGAATCCAATTGGGTGCTCCACCCTGTAAAAGTGGGGCAAACTGCACTCGAATAAATATAAAGTGAAGCCACTAATTTTTTGATGAGACCTTCACGTTACGCGAGTAAAAATCTCGCCATGGCTCCAAATCGTTGCTACTTCGCCCCGAGATTCAAAATAATGAAAATTTTTTTTAAGTTTGGTAAACCAAAAAGAATTATATAAAAGTTAACTATGTAACTTATTTTATAGAGGTTGGGGGGGGTAGTTTAGAATACGTTATGTATAAATTAGAATATACTTGATTTCATACGATAATCATATATTAATAGTAATGTTAAATTTATATATTAATTATTTTCATTAATTATATATTAAATATTTCATATATTAATAGTACTGGTAAATTTGTTAGATAAATTTATGACAGCCAAAGACAGATTTATGTATTACATTTCGAAGCAGTTTAAGCATTATTAAAATATGATTTAAATTATACTCTAAAATAATTATAATACAAGCGATTATCAAGAAAAAATTATTTTGGTCATAAGTTATTTAGGTACTAGTGATATGCTTATAATAATAGTACATTTATATTGATAATTTTATTTAGTTTTAATATCTTCTGAATTCTTGAAATAAATATTATTATTTTCTTTTATTATGTATTTATAGTACAAAGTGTAGTCTAGTATGTAGTACAAGTACGTACTTCCATCGTCTTCCAGTTTAGATAAAGGATATCAGTGAAGTAAAATGACATCATTTTTGAGAAATTAATTAAAATAGGACTTTTTGTGCGTTCTCTAACGATAAATAAAATACTATTTCTGAACGCAATCTCAAAATTACACCTATTTCCATGAATTGCAGCTCACATAGTTAAATAGTAGAATGTTACTGACACTGAAAACTTTTGTCAATTTATGATGTCACCTTAGTTATCACAAACCAGGTTTTTATTATAGACAACAACCACTAGACTAGTGCCTGCAAAATCTAAACATTTCCATTTATTTAATAATGCTATAAATATTTCATATCAAACTTTGGTGTACTTTTCTTATATTTTAAATTTGAAGAAGTGTGAAGTTAAACAGATGTGATTGTAACATTTCATTTCATTAATATTTATGTATAAATTATTTTAATAGTCATACTTTTTTAATATTCTTTTGATCATTATTTATCAATTTTTCAATATTCTGGATGATAAATCTTTACAAAATCAGCAGAAATTATCCAAAATTCACTGATCACAACCTATTCTGAACATTTCTATTTACTATTTTTTCTTTTAAGAATATATTCAGACAATGTTTGTAAGAAAGTGACTTGCAATTTTTTAAAATTATTATTCACCTTTACTTATGTCATTTGACTTGCGATTGTATTATTTCACATCAAATTATATTAGAAAAAATTTTTGACATAAATAATTAAATAGAATAGAGAATAAAAAAGTAAACAATCTATAACATAGTTCAGGGAAATCTTTTTGCATGAAATCTTATAAAATAAAATGAAAGTTATCTTTTTACTGGTCTTTTTAATTGTAATACAGACTGTATATATTCATATGTCTATATTATATATGTAATATTCAGCTGAAATTTTACATATAGAGTAGTATATATGTTGTTGTGTTAGGTAATGTCTTAAGATTCTGTCAAGGGAAAACTGTTTACGAATTCTAAGGTTTCCAAAGTCTAAATCCATGATAATGGTAATTTTGATAGTGGATGAGTTTTCAGCATTTTTTAAAAATTTATTCGTTTAATCTTACGAATCGCTTAAAAGAAATTAATAAAAATAGTGAAACATAACACTTATTTCCGCAATAGAAGCTTTTAATTAAAAAAAATAAAATAAAGTGTCTCAGTTAGAAAAAGATACGAAAAGAGCTTCCAAAATAATTATATAATTGTATCAAACAAAAAAGGAGAAGCATTATCAGATTCAACTGTAAGGGTAGAGATAATTTATTTATTCAGTTAATGAAGTAAGTTTATTTCTTTTGAAAGAAAACTAATGTTTATTTATACAGATTAATATCAGTACGCAATACCAAAAATTATTAAAATTACCATTATCATGGAGTGGCTTCAAAAATAAGTAAAAATGTGTAAAACCCAAATCACTGACAAGTTTTGTGTTATTTCTATGATGCTGTGACACCCCAAGGGTACAAACAAAATGATGATATTTTAATATTAACTCTCTTGTAATATCTTATTCAACTCTAAACTTAATAAAAAGAGGATTCTAAAATAAGAGAATTATTCAAAATTAGTTTTAGTGTAAGATATGTTAAGTTAGAATGTTAAACTTAATTTTTAAGAGAAACTAACTGTTCACCACTAAAGCCGTTTCCTTTAAAATATTGTGATGAGGAAGATTAACAGATCAATGATTGTGAAGATTCTAATCTAAAGATTCTTACTTAAAATTATTTATATGATACTGTAATACACCAAGGATAACCACTAATGATATTAATATTATATTAAATTCATACCTCATAATTGATCAGAATAGAAAATAATTTAAATTTTATTTTAAAATAAGCAACATTAAATTAAAATACCAAGCTGAATTTAAAAAATTAGCTTTAAAACATTTATTTGGTTATATGAATACTATTTGTTTCAAAATATTGAGATTGTAAAAAAAAAACATATAGAGAGCAGTTGAAAATAGTCTAATTTAAGGAAGGTTTTTTAGGATACAAACCTCAAAATTCATGCGTTTGCCAAGAAACCTTATCTTTCAGGATTTAAATGCTTTACTTTTAGTTAAGATCACAGTCAAAATTTGTTGTTCTCTTTCTTGACAATAGTTATTAATTTCTTGAAACTTGCTTTTTTTCAGTGTCAAAATGTTGCCACTAAATCGTTAGTATAGATATATTTAAACTCAACAGACATTTAATTTTTCTTATTATGCCATAGACCATGCCACGCTATTAATGTTTGTCTGATTCTTAACAGTTTATTTTCTTAATAACGATTACCATTGCAAGGTTTAATATTTTATTTGCAATGTGAAGTATTTTTTATAGTTTTTAATTAATAAGTGTATACAATACAAAGTTGTAAGTAGATCTGTTTTCAAGGTGTTCTATGATTATTACTTGGAATTAAATATGGACAGTAAAGATATAGTTCTGTACAGAAATAGCCAATAAAGATATGATGCTATAAAGATATAACCAATAAAGATATGATACTTCTATACGTCATATTTTTAATATGTTGTTTGCTATCTGTAACTATCTGAATTTATTTTATTCCCCGTGGAGAAAATAGACTAACATTCTCCAAACAATTTCTCACATCAGTTTATCCACTGGAGTCTGAATGTTACAAAAACCAGTGACTCATGACAATTTTAAAATATAAAAGTTGACTATAATTTGCTGAATAATTTGCTAAACAAGTTTATCTAATACTAGAAATTTCATATTTAAAAGGAAAAATTAGTTGCCAAATGAACTTTTAAATTTAGCCTATAAAATTTATTTACTTTGGTTTTTGAAAATAGCTTTATTTCATAATGCAGATTAGTTTTGCATATTTATATCAAATAATTCAAATAGTTATAAAAAGGAAGTGTACTATACCATAAACTTTCCTTGTTCAGAAAGTATGGATTCTTCAGACAGTTGAAAAATTAAATGCTAAAATTTAAGAGTGGTAAAATACTGATGTTTTACTTTCCAAATGAACAAGTTTAATTGAGTACAGTTAAATCATATAGTTATATGTTTTCTTTTAAAGATTCATTAAACGTAATATGCTCCTTTTTTGTTTGACGAAATGGAATGTCTAATTTACTTTACAGACACATTACCTAATTGTACTTATTTTACCATTATGCTAAATTAAATAAATATGCAAAAATTCGAAAGCTATCCAATTAATTAATCAAAAAATTATTACAAATGAAGATGAATATATATTTTTGAACTATCACAACACTTTCACATACTTACATTAATCTATGACTGAAATATAGTTTCATAATAATCAGTAGAAAAGAAAAAAAAAAGAACAATTTGTTTCATTTTAGATGAGAAGCTCTCCGAGAAATAACCTATTTTTCTTTTTATCTGTCAAAGTCTCGGAAAGGTAATTTCACCCATGGGGCGATAAAGTGCCAAATATAGTGGCTGATAATCGAGCAACCATTCATTTAGTTGGAAAGAATTGTTTGTGGTTGACCATTCACTACATGAGGATATTACGGTGTTAAGATCAAAATTTTTTTTCAACAACAATATGTTCGATAGGTATTCCCTTGTCAATTCAGTTAATTGGATGTTTTGCTTTGTTTTATATAGGAAGGTTAAGAATAATTTTTTCTAGAAAAAGCTATTTTAGTAGAACAAAAATGTGATTAAAATGCATACATTTTCTTTAAAAAATTAGGAGTGTTATAAAAGACAAAATTGCAAAGTGGTAAGTAGTTTCAAATGTAATTTAACTGAAATATTGTACCCTTTATCAATGAGTTTATTTTATATATTCATGTTTATTTAAGAAGTGATAAAAAAAAGTATAAAAAATCTTAAATTTGTTCAGTATTTGCTAATAAAATAAAAATCCATTTTCTTAGTATTCAAAATTTAGTCTCATTACTGTTATATAATGAAGAAAACAAAAGCAAGTATAGTTTTGTTATTTTTTTTTACATTAAGAATTAAATTAGCAATAAATAAATAGAATCAATATTTATAAATTTTACAAAACCAGCAATTTAGAATAACATTTAATTCCTAGAAATTATTGAACTCATAGAAATTATTGTAAAATATCATCTCCACTTCGTAATGTCAGAAAAACTTTACATTTTTTCTTATATTATGCAACTGACATGTTGTTTTACAAATTTTAATAATGACAAAAAAATAAATTATCATTATAATATCGCAATACATGAAATGAATAAATTTATCATATACTATTGTATTACAAATTTAAAATTAATAGGAATATAAATCATTTCCCCATTTATATCTTTATTTACAATTTGAAATATCTATATGTTATGAAAATATTTTAATTATGAAAAATTTTATGAAAAATATAAGATATATTTGTAATTTTTATTTATAAATATATTTGAAAGAAAATAACAAATTAATGTAATAGTAAATCTACATAAATAGAGATGTTTTTTGTTTGTTGAGCTCTACATTTTATTATTTTAATTACTGTAATATTTATTAGAAACTACCGAAAAAAGTATATTTGAAATTTATTCCAATAGCTTAAATAAGCGATAAATTTATAAATGATATCTTATATTCTCTCTTCACAACAGATTGTTTTAAGTATTAAATAGATTTCTATTATTTCAAAAATTTAATAAAAGCTTAAAAAATTATTTACCTAGAAAATCTAAGCAATTTGCTAGTTTAGCAAGTTTATAAAAGAAAATTTTCAACGTATTTGATATTTTTTCCCAAATAAACAAAAATTCAAGAATACATAGTTGTTGGAAATAATTTATTACTCAATATCACTTAAATTTTCGTCTTTTATAAGTATTTTATATTCTATAAGATTTTCATTGAAATGAACTGATTAAAAGCTACAATAAAAACTTTACTTTACGAAAATTTAAATTTATAATGTCTTTTGTAAAACTGTTGATCCAAATTTAAAATTAAATAGATTGTAAGAGTTTAAAGTTTGTAATTGTATAAAACTTCGTATTATTTTCATATAAACTGAAATTAATTTTGCTTTTCTCTTAAGCATTGTTTTAAAATTTAAATAAAATTTCCACTTTATATCCTTGATTTATATGTCTTGAAATGTATTGCTAGTGATGAATATGATGTGCTAGGCATTAGTAGATTTTAAAAGTATCCGAAAAAATTATCTCTTTCCTATTACATTACAGGTGTTAAAAATTAGTCATAATCGTAAGCATTTCTGTAAAAAAAATAATATTTGGAAAATTTTAATTAAAAAATTAAGGATTATTAGAATACATATACCCCAAATGTAAACAAATTAAATTTATTTAGTGAATTATTTTTTAGGTGAAATCAAATGAAAATTTCATTATATTTCTAATCACATTAATCAGTATGTTCAAAATGTTACTCCGTAGAGTTGAAAGATATTATGTACATAAAGAAAGAAAGAGAGAGAGAGAGTGGGGGGACACTCAAATAGTTTAAAATGTAAGTAAATAATAACAATATTTAACTCAATTATTTTTACAATACAAATCTGTTGGGTTGAACTTCCTAGGTGAGAGTATCATAACAAAATCAAGGGATCTTAGTCTTCGAGAAATTATTTCTCAAGAAAATGGTTTAATGTAAAATTTAATTGCCTATTTCGATATCTCGGAAGCACTTAACATGGAAATCCATAAATTTAATGGGTGGAATTGCATCAGATTGGTTTGGTGAGATAGAGTATTTTTATTACATACAAATGTAAATTCAATCATTATCTACTTTTTAAAGTTGATTCCGAAAAAACAACCTCAATTTCCAATGATAGGTGAGTGGAAACTACGAAATACTTAAATGAAGACTGGAATGAAACTAATTTTTAAGTCTTTTAAGCTAAAAATTAATTTTAAATTAAACACAATATTTAGTTTCAATAAAATGATGAATTTAATTATAATATAAATTCAGCATTAGGAACTGATAAGAATTATCTAAGGATTAAAAGTATCAATTCTAAGGAGGATCTTATGCTGGATTATAAGAAAAATTTAAAATGCTTCAAGTGGGTGACAAATTTTCATATACATATTTGAAAATAATTCCAATTGCTGCTAGGAAAACACTATCTAATTTGAGACTAAATACACTTTCCCAATTAAATTAATGAACAATGCTAAGCTTTGTTTAGATTGATGGAGATTTTCTTATAGAATGAACAAAAAATATGAATTTTTTTATGACACAAATAGACATATTTTGTAATGATATGAATTTAATATGTCTTGCATAACTTAAATTAAAAAATTCATAATACCTTCAATTAATCAAATTATCATAAGTAGAATAGCATTTATAAATTGAAAAAAGTGACATATTTAATATGGAAAACTGTCATTGTTTTTATGTGATTAAATGTGATTTTGAATTTTATTAATCAAAAGTGATTTTGATTGTGGAAATATATTAACTTGATTAGAGTGGAAATTTTTTTTTAGTAATTATGGTAAATAAAATTTCCCTTTGGTTGTAATTTTTAGTATATTTTAATAGTAGGTAAATTTAATTTATCAAATTTTTATATTAAAAATTTAAAGATTTTTGAAATGAGCATTTCTTTAAATTAATGATGATAATGTTCTTAAACATTTTCTCGTCGATAAAATGAAAGATCTCATTTATTTAGATTTTTGTTCTGCAAATATAAGAATTCAGATGATTAATATTTATGTATTTTCCTAATGCGTATAAAATCACTAATCTAAATAAACTGTGAAATTTACTTCACATTCATCTCCTCAGTTAAATTCAAAGCTAAAATGAAAAACATGTTAATTCTATCAAAATACTTATTTAGAGCTTATATGGAAAATAAAGAAAGAGTTTTTTTTTATTATTTTAAACGGCCGGCCGATGGCTGAGTGGTTAGGTTTCCTGACTCTTAAGCTGTTGGTCCCGGGTTTGAATCCCGAATTGTATATGGACATTTTCTTTCTTTCTCTGTGTTTCCATGTCCTTTCTTCTAACATGATGAATAAATGTGGCTAACCCTATAAATGGGTTTGTAGTGGTGTGACGTGGGTAATGCTACGGCCCTCCGTGACTTAGTTCACACGTGCCTCTAACTGAGTCACAATTTTGGTCCTTGTTCTGGTGAAAAGTTAGTCACCCAGTGCCCACCGTTAGAAAAAAATTATCTTGAATGAATGTTTGTACACATATTTAAAGAGAAAATTCAATTTATGTGTATGTAAATAAATATAACACACTAAGAAAATTTTAAGCTTTGTATCAGAAATTTTTAAAAATAGTTTAGTTAAAATTTAAAAAAATAGAATTTTGGCTTAATTAACTTATTTATATTAAATGATAATAATTTATATGTGTGAGAAATCATATATCCTAATTAAAATTTTTCAAATACTAAGTTTATGCACGAATTTATTCTGCTTTTTTTTAGTATACACCAGAGAAATTCTCGCATATTTTTTCACCTATTAACTATTTAATTGCAAATTTATTTAATTTATGTATTCAAACAGATTTTATCGAACAATTACTACCTCATTCATTAAATACTCAGGTTTATCCAGGTTACCGATATAAAAAGACCATAAATATTAATTAAAAAGTTTATATTTGATATGAAATAAACTATTCATTGAAATAAATTTTTCCTTCTAAATTTTGTGAGTATATTTTATAAAATTTGTGAGTAATATTTTGTAACACAGTTTTGTACATTCTAAGATGTAAATCAAAATAATATAAATGCATTAGCTAACGTATTCATGACTTACTAAATTAAGAACAGTTGAATTAAATATTGTTTATACTTCTTTTTATATAATACCATATTAATATATATCTCTCAATCAAATATTTTTATACTTATTATAAATCTATGAAGAATAAGAATATAATACGATTTAAAAGTTATAAACTTGATGTTTCATACAAAAAGAGTAAAAGAAAGATGAATAACATAAAAAGGTGAAAACACAGTAGAAACAAAACAATATAAACATGATATTTTACTATTGATGAGAAAATTTCGTGACAAATAGTTAATACAAATGATGTAAAAGCCTTAAACTATTTTCTTTTTTTTTCAACCATAAATTCAGTTTTTATAAGCATGAAATTAGCAATACAACTTTAAATTGCTTGTTTGATTTAATCACCAACATAATTTTCTAGTGATAATGAACTTAACACATAATACTCTTATACAATCACTGTAAATTGAGTTCAATATAATTTATAAAAGAGTAAATTTCACAATCTCTAAATTACATTAATTCAGAATTGAACAACTTTAGTTATCTCAAGTGAGCCAATCTCTATGCCCCAATAATCATTGTAAAATATCTTAAAATAGGAAAAATAACCACAACCATTTTAATTTGATATGCACTTTGAAACATTTCATACAAATTAAGTACCAAATGTATTTTTCAAATAAAATGTTTAGTTTTTAATCGTTTTTCAAATCAGACTCGATTTTAAACTAGAATTACTAATAATAATGAACTTCCACAAATATTTCTAAAGCATAATGAAATAATTATGTCCAATATATTAGTAAAAATTACATGATCCTTCTTTGAAAGTATATGATATGCTTGTCTGAGCAGTGTAAAAATCAATATTCGTTTCCTGGTATAATGCTTGATCTGACAAAAATGAAAATGCACACGTGTACGTGACAAGAAAAAGTAATCCTCGTCTAACTGTCCCAGAGGACAACTAACTTTTACTCCTGTACGAGAATGAGATAAAGTTTCATTCTTAAGCTCCATTTTTCTTACTGAAAAAGCTATTTGTTAGTGTGATACGTTTTTAAGGAAAAATGATTGAAATTTATTCATAATTTAGTTTTTTAAACTGCATTTTAATAATTTAAATTAAAATTTTTTATTTTAATTTTTTTAGTTGAATTCGCATATCTTTTATCAGTTACAATAGAACTGCAACAAGATTATATTATTCTTCTCAGTATTGCCTTATAGATAATTTGAAGAGTGAATGCATAAACTCATTTCAATGCCACTTATTTATAATACAATACTGAATTCGTGTTTTTCAATATTTTTACAATATTTATTGCCATGTTCTCCCTTCTATAAAGTTTTCGAGATAAATTATTTAACGAATACACAATCGGAAAATAATATAAATGATTGTTGAATTTATTTTATGATTGTAAAAGTTGTTAAAAAGTAATTTGTAGTCTATAAATTACTTTTTAGACAAGCATTTTAAGAGCTATCCCGATTAAACAGCTTGTAATATATTATACCTATAATATCCAGCAAACAGAGTGTAACTTACATTTATTAACCTACACGTGTACTTAACAATAATAATATGATTCAATATAGCAACAACAGAGTCATGATAAAAATATTTTTCTGAACCAACTTTATTAAAAGAATAAAAATTTCAAATGCTAAAATCCCTATCTGAATTTAAAAAACACACATAACTTAACATAAAAACAAAAGTATTTCTTATTGAAAAATTTATTATTAATAGTAAAGATAACTTTATATATCCAAATATTTAAATAGTTTCCATGTCGTAATGATTTCAATTCATATATTACGTTCATTATTATATTAAATTCTTTTTTCGAACTATTAAATTTTTGTGTAAAGTTTTTTCTTCTCATTATAGAGTCATTATAATCTAATCAATATAAGAGAATATAATAATGAAGTAAGATTTTTTTTAATGGAATTATCATTATCGCAGAAAAATTCCCTTATTTGTTAAAAATGAGCTTGTCTTTACGGTAGTTAAATATGCTTCGAGTTTAATGGCTACTATTTTTTTCAAAAACTATTTCATATTTAATACTTTTATTGCTATAAGTTTAAGTTAAAAGGCAATGCTATGAGATACTTAAAAAAAGATTTAACTTAGTTTTCTGGAAGATTATTTTCAAGTGAAATCAATTCAAGCATTAAGAACTAACGACCGAAGTAACATAATACGAAACTGTAAATAAAGTTGAATTTTATTTTCGAAAACGTTTCCATACAATTAATTTTCATAGAAATTAATGAATTTGTTATAGGATTAATTTTCGTATATTTTTAGAAATATTTAAACAAAATTTTAATACTCTGGTTATCTTTCCAAATATTTGTAACACGTTACATCACTATTTTCCTATGTTACTAATTATCATGTAATTTTATGATGTCTATTTTTTTGTGCTGGTCTTTTTTTCCTTAATTTTCCAAATAAATAGCTTTAGTGTTCATAAAATCCTAGGAATGTATAAAATTGTTTTCTTGTTTCTTCTAAGAATGTATAAAAGGATTAATGCTTAAAGTTATTGAAACAACTTTATTGTACATAAAATTACTTCAATTCTAAGAGCATGCGTATTTAATTTGCAATAAAAGTACGGCATTTTTCTTAAGTTAAAAAAAGATCAATATAATAATTATGTGTAAGCTTAAGGATGTTAAACAATCCACGTGCATTACTTTGTATTATATTTCATGCATATGCTTTGTATTATACTATATCCTTTACGTTATAAGCATTGTATTATATTTCTGCAACTGTTCAAAGAGTTGTAGACAATAGTTTTGTTATAATGATCATTGCGCTATTTTGGAACTTAAAGATAATAAGTACATCTCCAAAATATTCTTGGTAAACTTCATTTATTGAAACAATGTATCTTTAATTATTAAGAAAAATATTTCAGTCCAGTAGAAAGTGTTGATTAGTTTATACGAAATAAACTTTTATGATGAAACTATTTTCTATTTTGATTTAAACTTGATAAATTTGTTATTTAAAATATCTTGAATTTTTCTTTAGTTTTCAATAAAATTTCAAAAATCATTATATTTTATTTTTAGCAACATATAATTTAAGATTTATTTTAGAATAAATGTATTATAAAATAAAAAAGAAATGAAGCAAAAACCAACACTCTACTTTTTCACATTTTTGATATATATATATGTGTGCGTGTGTATGAATTAAAAAATAGGAAATACATTTTACCACATCAAACTGCATTTTGAATTAGGAAAGCTTTGAAGCGCATAATAAATTGCCTGTGAATAGAACACTGAGTTTGGACTCTTGAAAAAATATAAATATAAAGAAATTTAAAATGTAGTTATGTTTAGAGCAATGGATATAGATTAAATATTTAATATATGTTCTTATAAATTTTAAGAAATATATATTAATGATGATAACAATTGTAAAATATATAGAAATAAATATATTTGTGAGGAATGGAAATACTTTCAATTCAAATATCCTAAAAAATATTCTTTTAAAATTTTAAATTTTATCAAAACAAATATTTTGTTTTTGGGATCAACAAAAATTATCCTCTTTAATATTTATGCAAAATATTAAAACGTACTTCTAGAAAATAAAACGGAACTTCCAATTACATACTTATGTAAATTTATATTCTTGATAATTAAATAAAATCTTTCTTGTGAAAATACCTCAATAAATAAATCAAGTTTATTTATTTATGATATTGAATGAATGTTTTTATATCAAGTTTTTATATGAAATTTTTTATATATATAAATAATATATAAGAACCACTAATGATATTACGATGCATAATGTTGATTAAAGTAATATATTTATAAAAATAAAGAAATGTAATAAATAGGTCAGGAGAAATTTTTATTATAATTGAAGCGTTTCTTTTAGATCATGAAAAGACAAATATTTAAGAAGAAACTTTACTACATTAAATCTAATTCTTACGAATATACTGGAGCAATCAAATGAAAGTGTACTGAATATCAATTTATGAAATTCCCATGTCGGTTGCAGTTGAAGAACCAATTGAACGCCCCTTTCGGGTACCTGGGTAAGCATTATATTTTATCGTTGATAAATTTTTTATTAATACAATTTTTACTTGTTTCTAATACTCTTTGAAAAAGGAATTGATTTATTCTTTTTTAGTAATTAGTGTTATAAAAAGACTTAAATTTTTCTTTCAATTTCAAAGTTAATAAAATTTAAGCTAAAATTTTTATCATTGTCTATTAAATAAAATACTTTTTTGAAGAATAATTATATAAAAAGCTATTTTTTTAAAATAACTTTTATCACGAAATAGTTATATGTAGAAATAATTATATTAAAAAAAGATAAAGAATAGTTATATTTTTACAGGTATTCATAAAACATTTATTCATTTCATTTATATATGAGAATTTCATCTGAAATGTTTTATTGTTATTTTTATGATTTTCAACAGGGATTTTATAGGCATATAAGAACATAATAGTTTTCCGTGTTCGAAAATTGATCCTAACATTTCAATTCTATATGAAACTCTAATGTATATCTTCTTTAAAATCAAATTATTCTTTAAGTAAAAATGAGAAAACTAGTTGATAAAAAATTTTTATTAAAAAAATTTAGGTCTAATACACTAAAAAAAGCATTTGAAAACTGTCTTGATATAAATTGTATCATAAAAAATCACTTATATACATAATTATAATATTCAAATCTATATTTTTCTTTCTATTCCATATTCATTTTTCTATCCTTGTGTAAGTAAAACAGTTTATATTATATTTGAGAGTCCAGTTTTAACTAAAACATATCAATCTGTGATTGTCTGAAGCCTTAGTTTGCCTTCCTCGGTGATTTGCATTCTTGACAACTGTAATATTTTGCATCTTTAGGAATATAAAAAATTATTATATTTCATTAATATATTTTCTAATTTTATGGGATTATGTAAGAAAATTTCATTTATTTTACTTAAGACTTTGACATCATCTTTTCTTGTCAATATCTAAAAATCATTTGACAATATTAATATTTTTACATCTGAAAAACAAATTGTTTTTCAGATGGGGGAAAAAATTCTCCTTTTTGTGTTTTATAAAAAATATAAGAGTTTGAATTGTTTTAAATGCCACCTTTATTAAGGAATTGCAAAGAATCTCTCTAATTATACTTAAATTATTTTATTATATTAGACTTTCTCGTAACATCTTTATTTTGTTTATTCTTTAAAAATGTATGAAAATGTAATTAATGATTACAACTTTAATGTAAGTCCTACATCTTATAAAATGAGAATCTGTAGAATTTATAATTTGGAACTATATTTCCTTATTTAAATGTTTATACTTGTGTCATACATAATACATTAAATTATGATCGTGACAAAACATTTAATAATTTTTTTAAAATTCTTATATTTTTTCTTCCAAATCAGTTTTTGTATTTTTGTGTACAATAATTACGTTCCCCACTTCCTCTTTCATCAAATTAATAAAAAATATTTCATTTCATAATATATTAGATATATTATAAATGAAAATCATGGTTTGAAATACCTTTTCTAATTCCCAAGTATGTAATTATTTTATATTTTACGAAAACATTTTAACTCGTAATTACAATTATTCAACTGTACCAAAGAAATAAAGACTTTGAAATAATGCAAATACATTTTTAATAACAGTTCCAAACTTTGCTTGGCATTCTATATTTTATATGTATTATTTACAAACATGTATTCGAAATTTTTTTCACGTCATTTAATTACATTTTTACTGAATAAATACTTTTGATTACCAACTATTTGCCAAACTGATATTAAATAGTGCTAGTAATTATAATAAACTTCTGAATTATATTAACTAAAATATGGATATCAGTCTCCAATAGTCTTAAATTTCTTTTTACTGAACTTGAAATACATAATTTTTTGAAAAAAATAATTAGTTTTTAATTTTTTTCTGAGAATGTAATAATTATTAATAATTTAGATTAAAGTGAAATTCAACAAATTTTGAATAGAAAAAGTCAAAGTTAAGATTATATTAAGTATAAAAAGACATATAAAAAAATAGATAAAATTTAAAAATGACTAAAAATATAAAAGAGAAAGCATATTGTATTTTAAATAAATTTCTTGTTTTTTTAAAATTAAAATACAATATGTATCTTACTTAAATTTGAAACACTTTACTTAGTGAAAAAAATCAGAAATATTTATGACTCATAATTTATTTACGTGTTTTCTTTATTAATTATTTTATAGTTTTAGTTTTTTATCTGGACTTGCATTACAAATAAACTCTAAAGTAAAAGTTTCAAAGGAAAACATTTCAGTTATAAACACAAATGTTGTAATAGCACTGCTAAAATCTTGCCATTTTTTTTCTAACACGCAACAACTATCTATTTCCATTTATTATAATCTTCACCAAAAAAGAAAATTGATTTGAAATTGTATTTTTCAAACTCGAATTTGTCTTAAATACAAAAAAAATTTCATTTCTTTCATATCACCAGATAATATTTTGGTGATAACTAATGAACTGTTTATATGTTTAATCGTTTTTATAAAGATCTTTTGAAACAAAATTTCATTTAATTGATTTAAGTTTCTGAGAATATTTTGTAGATGAACTGTGGAAATTTAACACCCTTTAGAAATTTTTAATTATATTATGAACAATAGTCATAAAATAGGATGGACATGTTTTATTAAACATAAAATTGTATTTTTTTCTATAGTTTTAGCTTACAATTTGCGTGTTAAGAGTTTCACTAATGAATGAACAAATACCAAGAATGATCGCATAAATTTTCTCATTAAGAGACAATATAAATAAATTATGGCATTTATGTTAATAAAAGGAACATGAAGGTGAGTATGTAAAGAGATTCCTTTTAGAAACATTTTACTGTATTTAATTTAGACAACTAGACACACAGTAAACATGTCAGTTAAACTATTTCATTTGTAGTCAGATTACATTTTAATACATTTTTTAAATTTATTATCGAGAGAAATGTTGACAAAAATATCTTGAAATTAATACAAAACAGTTTCTCATATAAAAATAATCCACAAATTTTAAATATGTTGAGCGTTATTTAAATCATTTGCAGGTGTTTGTTGAAAATATAATCTTAATAGTGCTTTGATATCAATATTTGATAATTGAACAAAAACGTGTATCAATGCAAAATGGTGTAAATTTAAGAGCTTTAATTTTTAAATGCATAGTAGATGATTTAAATAAACTACAAAATCGTTTATCATATTTGATAAAATAAAGTTTTCTCTTCAATTTAAATTTACAAATAATAATTTTATAGATATTCTCCAGGAAACACAAAACAGCTTTGTCCTTATTACATTTTAATCTTAACTTTGATGTTCGGTAATAGAACATTTATTTAAAAGATATCCTCATATTTTAGTTTCATTCTAACATTTGTAAGTACAGTAATGTTACATTTCAGTGTCATTTAGTAGCAAATAACAAAAATGAAATTTTTCTAATATAATATTTATTTTTTATCAATTATTAAAATTACGTAACTTTATGTTAATAATTATATTGACTTATGTGTACCACCCAACCAATGCTTAAAAAATTTTTTTTTCTAATATTATTGAATTTAACATAAAATGAATTTGAAGGTAAAATTAATTTGAAATAGTTTACTTTTAAAGGTAACTTGAAATTATTTTATTTTTTCACTTTACACCAAGCATTAGTAAACATATTTTACTAAATATTAGGTTGAGGAAAAAGAAATCCATTATTTTTACGTGAACTTTATGTAACTTCTTTTGGATTCACTTTGTAAAAAGGTTTAAAACAGCTTTCATGTAGATTTATAGGTCTTGCGCGTTACGACTGCTGATATGCGGTTAACTTCGATCATTTTTGATATTTTATAGACATTTTCGACGATGCTGTATCCACAAGCGAGGTGCATCTCTAACATCAAAAATACCCGAACGGAATCGACGAAACAAAAATTGTACGTAACTGGTTGTTACAGTCTTATATAGGACGATTAACACCTTTCACAATTTTAGCCACCCGGCTATCTTTCTCGCCGTTACAAGAGAAAAACGAAAATGTATCGAATTTTCTGTTTGTTGTCTTCCATTTTTAAAACCTTGTACTCGTAACTGAATTAATCAAACAAAAAACCGCAAGAGGATATTTTAGTGTCAAATGTCACCTTTCCAACGAGCATAAATCTGAAATTGTTTGATAGATACCTCACGAGATATCGATCACTATAGACGTCTACCGAAAAAATAATGGATTTCTTTTTCCCCAAACTAATATATAAAATTACAATTCTTTTTCCCCTTTTCTGAAACTTTAATAGTTATCTAAAATATTTCTATTACATTCAGAGATATTTTATTTTATTTTATAATTTAATTAGACAAAAGTAAATAATATAAAGTAATTTATATAAAATCATTTTTTCCATTTTTATTTTCTAGCTTTAGTATAAGGTTTATTATAATTTCTAACTGTCATGTAGTAATAAATATCTAATTATCATTTGTTCAGTGTCAAGGTAAATAGTGTATGTTGTTACGTGACTTCATCAAATTACTTATAGTGGAAAAAATACTGACTAATTCAAGCGCACAAAAGTACTTAAATGTGACCAATAATAAACTTCATATATTTTGATTAAAAACACTCCATTTAGCTGATAGAAACCATTCATAACCTTGTCACGCAAGTTTTTATTCATTAAGCAATTTCTTTGCAAACTATTACTAAGTTAAATTAATTATACTATATTTCTAATTTAAGGAGGCAGTCTTTTGTTTTTATACTTATTTTATTTTAAAGTATTATATATTAAATATTTTCATGGTTTAAAATAAGGAAAAGTTTATAACCTAAAAAAAATCCAATGTTACACTTTTAATAATTTTAAAATGCCTTTCCTTGATTTTCAGAATAGATTATTCGTATTATTGCAAGATGCACGAGGGATCTATTTAAAAAAATTAAGTAATTTTCATATTTCATACCTTATCTTTAAAGATAAAATAACATTATTGTTTTCTTTCACATTTAAAAATATTTTGGGGGTCAATAGTGTTTTTTCATTTTTCTCTCAGTAATTAAATATTACATCAAAGTAATTCTGTCGTATATTGAAAGAAGAAGGAATCCAAAGCATCTCTCAAAATAACGTTGCATTCATTAACATCTCCTTATTTGCCTTCTAATTTAGTTCTTATCAAAATTATTAAAAATTATTAAATTTGATCTATTAGTTAAGGAAAATTATTTTTAACTATAATCTAATATGTCATAAAAGTATTGAAAATGATATGAAGTAGAGAATAAAATAAATAATAATATTCCTCTTCAATGAATAAGAAACACAAGAGTTGGCGTAAAAGGTTAATGCGTAATATTTTAAATCAGTAAGTCTGAATTTTCAATTGGCAAGATTACTTGTAAGCTCATATGTGACATGCTTGTCTGTGCATTGCCAATTAAAGGCAAAGGACATAAAAAAATTTTGTCTTTGGAAGTCAATTTCAATAAAAGAATCTGTAGATCACTGCAGAGATAGATAGCAGTATGCAAATAAATTACACAATATCTAATCCTGCTTCAAGAAATAAGAAAAAATGGCAAACGTTCGAGGATACATCATTATGCTAAAAGAGTTGCCTACGATATATGTTTAAAAATTTGATGCGAACTCTTATGAGACAAAAGTGTTTGTATATTTCAGAAGACGAATGGAAGAATTCTGACTACTGACAAATACATTAAAACAGGTCATACATTTCAGTTGTTGCACAGTTTTCCAGATATCACTATTTGGTCGGTTTAAGGTTATGGAAACAATTTCAAATATATCAAATAACGTTCAAAATCTGAGTCCAGTTGTCAAATGCTCATGAACCTCACGAAAGATTGATTACGCTTGAAAATATTGTCACTATTGTTTGGTGAAACCAAAAATCTACCTTCAAACGTGTGTCAATTATGGCTACTGTTGGCTTCGGTAAGACAATATATTATTACTATAAGTGAAGCATAAGATTGCATAAGAAGCATTCACCTAAAACTACTAGTTCGTGTAAAACGTTCAATCTAGAAAGGTACAATTAAAATGGTGTCATTTC
Organism: Latrodectus geometricus; assembly: GCA_026290005.1. Taxonomy (NCBI): domain Eukaryota; kingdom Metazoa; phylum Arthropoda; class Arachnida; order Araneae; family Theridiidae; genus Latrodectus; species Latrodectus geometricus. The sequence continues at coordinate 1,260,116 of JAPDSC010063931.1, read as the reverse complement.
GACTGCATGTGGTTAAATTGTGTTCAGAGATCATTCGAGATAAAACCGATAGCAAGCGTGTTGGAATCTAGAAATCATAAGGCGCATTGAATCCATCCCATAATGCCACCGAAAATCACGTATTCCACAATGAAAGCTTATACTCTGGGAAAATAAATCTTTATAAAAATCGTACCGATTTATATGTATAAAATTTTGTGACGGGTTTACGGTATAGGAATATATGAAGCTTTAGTTTTTCCCGTCGAAACTTTGAACTTAAGTTGTTAAATTTCTTTTAACATACATATTATGTTAATATATCTATAATATATGTATTCAGTTAACTAAAACATGTTAACTGAATACATATGTAAGTTTATATGTAAGTTCGTATTTTAAAAAATTCAACTAATTAATAATTTAAATTTTGCCCTGTTTTTTTAATTTAAAATTAAAAAATTTTAAATATTGTTTTTCTGAAGTAAAACTAGTATTTCTAATTTGCCGGAAATGAATTTTTTAAAACAAAACATTTATACATAAATTAACCCTTTAATGTATTCAATAAATATAATTGAAAATATGTCGAGCTACATTAAAAGAATATTTGACCCCGCATTTTACTATAATTTTAATAATATAACTCAATAAGTTGATTATGCATGGTGCTTCATAAAATATAAGAAAATTCCTTCAGAAAAAGCGCACCTTTCTTCAAAAATGAAATTACCTTGAAATAAAAATGAATTGTACAAGAGAAATTACTTCTTGTACCATTCTAAAACTGCGAATAGAGTAAATATTACTCACATTTTAAACAAAATATTCAATTCATTATTTAAAATATGTAGACTTGAGTTATATTTTGAAATTTTTCTCCATATGTTTTTCTTGAAATATTTTATGATGATGATGTGAACAGATTGATAAAAATCGATTCCTTTGTTGTTGAAATTATATTTCAAAATCTAAACATTTTTTAAAACTTGCCTTTTTTACTGTGAATAAATACATATTTTTTTCACTCTTTGAAATACTTTTGTTTCACTTATTTGATTTCAATTTATAATAAAATTATTTATCATAAATATATTGTTACAAAAAAAGTACTACACATTTTACATTACAACAAATATTTTCTCTTTATATTCATAGGAAAGTTTTGAAATGAGAAAAATAAAAAGTTTTTAATCACTTTTGATATCTGAAATTGTTTTTCTTTAAAAACAATTTTAGATAAGAATTTACTATTATTAACCATTTTATGGGCAACGACGGCATACTCACTGGGTGTCTTATTTTTGTCCCTTGTAGTGCTGAAATAGGTGATACATCCTAGTAGCAGCCGGGTATTACAAATAATAATTTAAAAATGTTTATTTTTATAATTTAAAAGTAGACATTTAATATCTTTAATTTTATAATAAATTTAGCTATACATTTTTATAATTATAATTAAGTTATAACTCACTTAATATAAAAATGTATAACTAAATAAAGTAAATTATGATTTATTTTTATAATTTAAAAGTGAGCATTTTTATTAAAGATTTATCATTATTTTTAAAATGTATTTCAAAGGTATTGTAACTACAAATATGTTATTTAAAAATTTATTTACAGCAGGCAATAATTTTATGATTGAAACAGTAAATAGATTTTTAAATAATTTTATTAGTGAGCTTCTGATTTAAGAAGCTTTGTATTATGAAATGTATAGGTTTCAGTTATTACTCGTGGCTTTTCTTTCTTATTTAGAAGAAAACAAAAATAAATGATTTAGAAGTTATATTCTTGTGTGGTATGAATGTGTTGTTGCATGTTTCTTTGCTTTCTTCTTTAAAATAATAGAAATGTATGCAGGCATAAGAATGCGCACATATTGTAACTACTTGAACTGTAGCAATTATTCAAAGTACGATTGAATTTTATATATAAAGACTATACATATATGTAGAGTGTGTCAGAAAATTATTAAGCAATACACAGTTTTAAAATTGACATACTTTAATAAATACATAAATATTAAACAAACAGTAACATTTAGAAAGACATCTATATTGGTGTAGTACCTTCTCGCACTAGTAAACATAACATAAAGACAATGATCGGCGGATCGCCTGCTAGCATCCGAGAAGCAAAAGTAAGCCTCTCTTACTTTATTACAATGTAATACTTAACAAGTGTCGCTGAGTATTTATTATTCTCTGAGAACATGCGCGATGCTCTCTTACTAATTAGAGATATCTGGTTATGATTTTGGATCCTACAGCACGGCATCCTACCAGTTATTCAATATGGTTCAAGGAACTTAGGTCTTAACTTTAATCCACTTAAACTGTCTGCGTTGTATAACCACTAAGTCAATGATGTTGTATACTAGAGCCTTCTTTTTCTATTTATTATAAGTCATTTTATATTCTTTTTTAGTTCTTTTTCTAATGTTAGGAATGTAAAATTCTTGCTTTAGCTCTTTCGTCTTAGCCACAGAAAAATGTCCTCTGCCATGAACGTTTCGTATGATTTCAAGTTCTAATACTTCAGGCAATACAAGTAACCTCCGACCTCTGTCACCGTATAATATTGCATTTTTTAAACCAGTTTTACAGGTCTCTTTAAGAGGTTTGTAATTTTTAACCAATTTCGAAACATTATCAAGTAATTCTTGGCTAAAAATATGCTTTAAATTTATATAATCTGCCTCTCTTATTCCCACAGAAATAAAAGACTCTAAAAACTATTCTCAACAGAAGAAAAATCCTCCTTAGTCAGTGGAATGAATGGCTTACCTCACATGACCTTGTCACTTAAGCAAAATTCGGATTTTCTAGCATTTTTAAGCACCGAAGGGGAAAGATGTAGTCAACAATCAGTGAATCACACACTGCTGCGCTTCCAGCTGTACATTATGATTTTCAGGCGCAAAAAAGTAAAACACAGACGTTTCGGTGAGAACTTTATAGCCAAAACAAGTTTGAATTTCAACAATGTTTATAGTTCGCTTATATGGAAAAACAATAATAAGTAACTTCCTGAATCTTTTAAACAATTTTTTTTTTTGCCATCAATTAATAATTCTTTATATTCTAACAGATTTATTACGTTATCTGATTTAGTTTTAACTCCTGACACAGTTGTTTCCTGACTATTTTATGAATTTTTATTTTTATCTAAGCGCTTAGGACAGTAAAAATTTTCACCCTTTATGCCACAAAAATAACATCATTCTGATTTAGCATTTGGATATACAGAGTTACGTATTTGTTCCCTTATATGATTTGGTTTTTATTAAAACTAGACCTTCTATTCTCAATGCTTTCTATTCGCGAGCTATGCCCTTCTCTGGTTTTGCTTTAGAAGATAATATAAATCGCATTCCTTTCCTAATTCATTCGGGGCGAACTAATTTTGACTTTCACGAAAGTTAATATGTTCCCTAATTTTAAAATCAAGTGTTTCATACAATTTAACGGAAACCATAAGAACACAAATTTTTTTTAAATCGTTAACTTCTCTTAATATACAATAATAATCAAAAATCGTGCTAAGCTGTGAAGCAAACTGTACATGGGATTCTGCAGAACATCTCTCTGCATTTTTAGAATTACGAAAGCATTCACGTGGTGTACGCTGAAACTGTTTTAAAATTAAAGCTTTTAATTTATCATAGTTAGAAATTTCTGCTTCGGTAGTATAAGCCAAATTATTATTATTTTTTCACTAAATAAGTTAATCAAAACTTCCGATTTTTATTTAAATGGGACATTTTTCGTCATAAAAGCTTTTTCAAGGGACTGAACCTTTGCAGAGCTTCTGGTTTTTCGAGCACAGATATAGTGAGGTTTTAACAGATTTTATCAAACTTTCTAAACTTTCCGACGCCGACTCACAACTGTTCTCTGCAAGATTCTCATTTTCACTGACTGCTCATAGCTTTAAGTTTTGTAGCTCAATTTCTCTTTCAATTTAAGCTAAATTAATCCTAGCTAATTCGATTTCAGTTTGTTCTGCAAATACTTTATATTTTTGGTCCTCTGTGATCAATTTAACCATATCTTCCACAAATTCAGAATCATCTTTTAAAATATCCGAACTTTCAATTAATGTTTAAATCTCTATGCATCCGCTGGAACATTTAAACCTAATTCTTCTGTGCAATAATAATTCTAAGCTTTAGCTTTTTTATATTATTCAGAAAATTACTTATTTTTCTGACTGCTCGTATACAGAAAAAATATACAGAAAAAAGTACTACACATCAGTAGTTGCAGGTAAGCTAAGGTTGTAGACTTCTTCACTAGTAATTTTATATATAATCCACTTAATATCACTTCAACAGTTTATATTAATTCAATTAATATTACTTCAGATATTTTCAATCCTGTCCGGGATCCCATAAATCTGTAGAGTGTGTCAGTGGATTATTAAGCAATAAGCAGTTTTAAAATTAAATTGACACACTTTAATTACTACGTAGATATTAAACAAACAGAAACATATAGAAAGATATATCTATATTGGTATAGTACATTGTTTCAATAGTAAACATAGCATAAAGACAATGATCGGCGAACGCCTGCTCGTATCCGCAAATCAAAAGTAAGCCTCTCTTACTTTATTACAGTGTAACACTTAACTAGTGCCGCTGAGTATTTATTAACTCTCTGGGAACATGCGCGATGCTTTCTAGTAATTAGCGATATCTAGTTATCTATGTATATAACAGTAGTTTTCAATTTATAATTTACATCATAAACTGAAATATTGGAAAGATAAAGTATTTTATAAAGAAGCAATATTTTTAACCATGTATTATATAGTTATTAATTTCTTTAATAGATTTTTGAATGTATTTTTAATATGATTTTCAAATTTTTATTAAAATTAAATTATATAAAAATAGATGCAAGTTATTTAATTTTAAAGATATATTAAACCTTCCTTAAATATTAATTAATTCTTACACGCTTAAACAATATTATTTATTTGATATTATATTTAGAAATTAATATGTAAAAGAATATGCTTATAACATGTAAAAATTTGGGATTTAAAAATGGCAATTATTTTATTTCATTTAACTAAACATCATATATTTCTTTATTTAAGCAATTGAATATATTTATATATTTCTAAAATTAATACTTGCACTAATTATACCAATAATGGTCTTAGAAAAAGCATAAAAAATATAATTTTTATAATATATTTAAAAATTAAAAGTTGTACAGTTTGAAAAAGTTACATTTTGAAAATTTTTAAAGTATACCGTAGTTGTGTATACTGTAAAAATTTTTTAGTTTTATAAAAGTTAAAACTATATAATTAAAAAAAGTTAATTTATCAATTTAAATTTAATAGATTTTGTACTTAAAAATCCTGATAAAAGCAACAAGGAGTAAAATTTTAAATTCAGAGTGAAAGAAAAAAATTATTAAATAAAAAATAAATAAATAAATTATCAAATTCTTCTATGCAAAGGAAAATGTATGTTTATTTTAAAAATGATGTAGTCAATTTCTTCTTTTTATTACGTTATCTTCATGAAATTCATAAAACACGGAGATTTTTTAGAAAAAATGCATTCATAGTTTGTAAAAACCTAAGCAACCTAAAAGGAAAAAATGCTTTGCATTGATTGATTGAATTACTGAACAAATATAATGGCCACAATTTATTATATTATCTTTCAGTATTTAATTTTAGGAACTCTTAAAATGTATTTATAACATATTTTAATAAAGGAAAGATAATCACTCTACAACAAACTAATTGTCTGCGAAAAGAACAACAGCTAAAATAAAAGTTCAGATTAGATTTCATAATGTATGCCAAATATATACCACTAAAAGCCAATAGCCGTTCCAACCTGATTGCAAACGGAATTTTTTTGAAGAGACATATTTGATTTATTGTACTCAAATTTACTAAATTGTTTCCATACACAGAAGATTAATGTTCTCGTAACCAACGGTGGTTTCGAAATCAGTGATATATTTGTTTTTTGAGGTACTAAAATTTTTTCCAGTAAATATTTTATTCGATAGGAAGCTAAAATTATTACCTGATTAAAGAAAACGTGATAAGAATAAAGTAGACATAATTATTATAGATAACATCCTTCATAGGTAGTCGTGATAGTAATAAGAATTACTTTTGAATAATAATAATCTATTAATAGTCATGTGTGATAGAGTACACGTTTAGTTATTTTTTTAATTTGGACTATAAATTATTTCTTCCTACAATATTCTGCGCCGATTAAAAAATATATTATTAAAACATAACCAAACGATTGCTGCTGGTTATACGATTTATGAATATTTCAGAATGAAAAAATTAGCTTAGTCTCACTGGTGAATTTATCATAATACTAATTTTTAATGAAGCAGTGTAAAGAGGTTAAACTTGATTGAATTTTATTTTTACACCAGGTATGTTATAAAATAATATTAATATTGTTTCTGGTAAATTATTCATCAGAGTAATTTTATTAATTTATTTTAAATTTGTTACATATTTTTTAAAAGTGTGTATTTAGAGTTAAGAAAATATGTATTTTGAAGTAATCAAATCCAGTTAATATTAGAACTTTTGTTTACTTTTGTTGAAACATTTTAATAAGTTAATATTCGTGAGTTCCTGTTAAATAAGTATTTGACTATTTTTTAATATATATTCTAAAACTTATTCAAGCAAACATTTTGTGATGATTAAAATTTTCTGAGCTTTTTCTATTATTTTGAATTCACCATAATGTAACGAATCACAGCAATATTAAATATTTGATTGATACTCTTAGGAGCATATTTTTGACAATTGCAGCACATCTTCTATGAAAAGAATTAGCACATTTTTTTGCGATATATCTAAATATTTTCATCTATTTCGACTGAAAGAGCTCTGTCTTTGAAAAAATGTTTGTGTCCTGAATTTTCTTTTGATGTGAGTCTAAAATATTTTCAGTTGTATTGAGGTAAGTTTATTGACTCAGAAAGTCTAAAATTTATATTTTCTTAGTTATAAACCAATTTTTCATCGTTTTGGAGGAGGGCTTGGGATTATTAACTTACGGAAAGTTTTATGTACGAAGCATCTCTATAAAAAAATGTGATAGCATATGATTTTTAAAATGTTTTTATAAACATTATGATTCCTATTTCGAAATTTACGAGAAATACAACACATTCATGTTGTTATACTCCTCAGACCAATCTTGATTTATTACTGTGCTTCATTGTTATACGTTGATACAGAATATTTATTCTGATTCCATTTGGTAGACAAATTTAAGTCGGCTGACACTTGTAGGGAAATTGAGTTTAAATTATCATATTTCAATTGGATTTTTCAGTTCTTTGCTTGAATGAGATGTTTTTATTCAGAAATCTATGAGTGTGTACACAATACACGGCATCCAGATGATGTATTATGCTATTTTTTTTCCTATGAGTCCATGTTCATCAAAGAAATGGTCATGACCAATTTAAGAATCAATAACTCAACGCATCTAAACGTTCAGTAACTTATCTTGAGGCTTTTGAACTTGAAAATTTGCCCACTTTACCATTCTTCCCCTTCTTTACTATGTGGCCAAGAACATATTTGAAATTTCCAACTTTCTGGAAATAGCAGTATATGAAACTTCCATATCCCTTTTTTAATAATTACAAGATGAATGAACAAAGAGAAATTTTTCTCCATATTCATAGTGAAGCTGTTTAAATCTAATATTAAATTCATAAAAATAGTATATTTAAATAAAGTATTAAAAAATTCAATTTCTGGTCCAAAAACTTCTATACTTACAAATTTTTTAAACTCACGCTTGACATTTCTAAACTATCAAGTTTCACATGTATCATTAGATTGCACTATGTAGGATAACTGAAGTTACAAATAAGAGTTAGGATAAGATAACATATCAGCTCTAAACTTTTGTCCAGTTACTGTATACATATAAAGAGAGTAAAAAAGTATTTATTTCATAAAGTAAATAATATGAAGTAATTACTTAGTAATACTAAAATGTACAGTGAATAAGCAATGGAATAGAAAAGTTTAGAAGTAAATAATAAAAATGGAATGACAAAAATAAAATCAGTTTACGTTTTACATAATATATATAAGAGTGGATACAATAATTAAAATTCCATTTTCATACAAACAATAAAGGTTCCATTTGGGAAATGTTCTAAAAACTTAACACTAATCAGAATAATTTGAAAAGTAGCATGAATACTGTTCTAAAAACTTAACACTAATCAGAACGGAAATGTTCTAAAAACTTAACACTAATCAGAATAATTTGGAAAGTAGCATGAATGCATATGGACCTATAAAACGTAGTCTGAAGAAGAAAAATAATGACTCAAAATTTAATTAACAGATGGCATTGTACTTGTCACAATATATTAATTACATATGATATAACTTAAATTAGTATTACAATGCTACCACTTTTTTATTTTGGGAGTTTACAGGTAAACTTCATACCAAATTGCAAAATTGTTTCAATATCGAGTAAATTAGAGGCAAATAAAACTGTATAGGTAATGTTTATGGCATTTATATATACAAACTGAAGTCATTAATTATAACAGTTGTTCATTTGTGGAGGTATTCTTTTTTTAAAACAAAGCCATCACGACAAGCTAGTTCTATATTTACACTTGCTAAAAATCGCATTAAAAGCAAAATAGGAGATTTGGTTTTTAATTATCTTTAAACAAAAAGTACATAAGAATAAACTATAACTATTAATATTTTAACTATCAGTAATTGTGTACAAAAAATGATCAATATGTGGTTCATCCTTTCCTCTCATAAATGCCAAACAACCAGACCCACAGATGAATTAAAAGCATGTAATTTAATGTTTTGATTGTATTTTGCAATGCAATTTTTCAATTTAGCTAAGTTCCCAATCATATCATTGTATACACAAAATTATTTAGTTTACTCAAAAATTAGAAGTTACCATAATTAAGGTAAGTGTTAATCCATACTGTTGGAAAAATATGGATTATAATTTTATCGTTTTCGAAAGGGACAGTTAACATTTGTTTCTCTCCTCTTGAAGTGAGCAGTAGAGTAACCCCTGGCAAAATAAATTGTATTAATTACACATACACATTGAGAAAATGCTGGAATGTCGAATAACTGACGATTGATATTATTTTCCCTTATAGATACTGTCGACAGTTCAGATAAATTGAAAGGAAAATAATATGAACTAACTGTTTTAGACAACAACAACATTTATTTAACAAATAAGAAAACAATGAAGTATAATGCAGGAATTTTAATAAAATATTGTGGGTGTCTTTTACAAAAGTTATACACCCACGTCCTTCCTGGTTGGCATATAAGTGCCTTCTGACATTTTAAAGCAGAGCATAGGTGCTGTTGACTCGCATGCGTCAAGAGATACAATTACTCAAAATATTATAATCCTTCAAAAAAAATGGGCTGACGAAAAATCTTGTAGCCAGTTTACATTACACAATCATCTTTTTTCAGATAAAATACAAACAGCTTCAGTTCAAATGAACTACTTATTTTAAACAACCGAAATTCTGATGACTAATAGAATCTTAAAGGTAGATGTAAGTTTCGTTTTCCATTCAAATGCGATTAAAAATTGTCAGTAATGTCTTGGTCATATTGGATGAAGCAATTCTTAAATATGATTATTAGTAAATAAATAGCGATTCAGAAGCACTTGACCAAAATTTACGACCTTGTTACTAATCACATCAAATTACCTAGAAATTTCTCTCCACTGTATGTTTCCATGTCGTTGTTCACCTCTTCTTATAATGTCTAGTCACATATTTTATTAATGTCACACCAACAGTTTTCTTTCTCCTCTCAAATTTCCCGTCAAATTAATAAATTTGTCTAAAATTGGGAATCCTCTTCTCCATACTATTAAGAAACATTGAATTAGATCCGTTTCTTATATTCATTAATGTTCTCACTTTCTTCAGATCAAATGATTTGTAGTCACTATCTAAATTTAAAGGCTTCACCAGTATAAGTTGCTTGCTTATTATAGAACAATAACAAGCGTCTCGGTCTTTACGCAATGAGATCTGCAAACATCTCATGTTTTCATAGTAAATTTAAAAATTCAAATAATCATGTCACTTTTTTTAATTAGTATTTCTTGATAAATAGAACACCATTTATTGATTTCGATCTATTTAATTTTCATTTATTTACATTTCGAATTATTTCATTTCTTTCAGCAAATAAATCTTAATTGTCTTTTATCAAATATCATGCCATTCTGACAAGTGGTTTTTTTTCTATAAACTTCCGAAAGTGTAAATTTAGTTTTATAACTATACCGTATTTAATTTCTAAATTATATATTTTAATGTAACAAATAACAGCATGTTAAAATAAATACATCGATCAAAAGAGAAATTTTAATTCCCATTTACAACAAACTTTCCTTTGCATGAGTTATTTTATAGTTGAAAAGCATTCATTGTGGCTCTATTCAAATTATTAGGACCAAGTCTTCCCATACATTTCATAACTAATCAATACATTTATAAGAATTAAATATATAAACTTTCAACATTGCACTTGAACGAGATTAGGGGAAATAGCTTACACAAAAAATGTAAAGTATAATCCGGCAATTTGAATTTTTAAGATATTATGAAATATTAAGCGAACTATATAAGGATGATTTACCTTTTTATACTCTTTGAAATAATATATATTTAATAGTTTACTTTTATATGTTAATTCAAACGCTTCTCAGCTTATTAAAATCAAATGAAATCTGGTATGAATAAACTGAGTTTCTGAAGTCCATTTAATTTCTAACTAAACTATGCAGCACATATGTATAAAAGTTCTTTTAAAATAATTATAGTAATCTGATCTCCAAAAAACAAGCTACAACTGTTTTTTTAAGCCTAATTTGAAAACGAACACTTACAGAAACACTAAATTTGGATAACATGTGCTCAACACGGTTATGTACTGATTGCAACTTAGAAGTTTACATAATAATAATACTTAAGCGATTTAAAACCAAAATATACAATCTCGCTGGAAAAGTACATTCTAGGAAAAAAGAATAAGAAAAGTTTATAGAAACATAGCAAAAAGGGTTTTTATTAAGGGATATGCCCGTCCCTAGCTTAACTTTATTGGCGACATCGATTTTCAATGTTGTCAGTTAAATTTTATGTTACCGAAAGTGAAGATTAGACACGGAGTAAGATCTTTTACAGCTTTCCTACAGATCTTGGACGAGGACTTAAAGCAGCAGCCTGTCTATCAAGATAGTCTCATAGATGTTTGATGGAATTCAGGTCTGGATATTGCTCTGGCATTTCCATTCGTTAAAAATCAAGACCCTCAAAATATTCCTCAATAGCTACAGTTCAATGCTGCGTTATCATACATTAAAATGAAATCGTTGCCAATTACACAGACATATGGGCGGACATATGGATCAAAAATCTCATCCCGATATCTCAACCCAGTCACAGTTCCTCCTTGGAATACATTCAGGTCAGTTCAACTACCGAGTGAGACCTCTGCCCAAACTATTATTCCATCACTAATTTACAATGTCTGTCGGTAACTGTGCCTTTCCACAGTGTTGGATTTATGATATCTGGTGCTTTGTTCCCCCCTGATCAACACACATCCTGAATTATTTTCCCATTTGAATCTGGAATCATCTGTAAAATGTATAGAAGCCCATAGCTGTATTGTCTAGGAAACGTGTTCTCTTATCCAAGAAAAGAGGCTACTTTTCTATCGTTCAGCAAAGAAACACACGCAACTATTCGTCTTGTATGGAGACCTGCATGGTGAAGACGTCGTCACAACGTACTTGAGGATGTTCTTCTCTTTGATGCTACAGAGAGGTCTGCTAAAAATTGCTGCACAGAAATGCTTCTTTTTTTTCGGTCCAAAGAGCTATGGTTTTCTGAAGACAGAAGCTCCGATTTGTTATTAATTCTAGATACAACGGACCGTACAGCGAGATGCAATAACGGTCTGGGAGCATTATATCACGTGGCATTCCCATTTTCATCCATCCGCCGCTCATCACCTTAAAAAAGGCGGCAAACAACTTTTCTCAGATATTGCGGGACTCTACTGACAATTGTAACCGAAACTGCTAACAAAGTTGAAATTCCACAAATGTTTTAAGCGTAATTATAAAAGCCTGTTGTCAGCGTATTTTTTTCTCACTCAAATTAGTTTCTCTTTTCTATCAAAAAAGTGGTAGCTAACGTTTTTGCATAAATTTACTTAAGTTCGTTTTTATCATTTAAATAAACTATAAATTCTATTGTTCGTATCATTTTTTTTTACTTTGAAAAACCTGTTGTTTTTTTACTTTTAAAGGCCAATGTAGTTTCTCAGATAGGCAGCGTAACCTTCGTATGCAGGAAATATACGTTAAACGACATGCAAACAAAAACAAAACAAAGGGATTATCGACAGTAATTTTAACTAATTTCTTCAAATTTAAAGTAATTTTATTTCTATTGCTTTTATTATTTCTATTGTTTTTATTATTATTATTGTTTAATTATATTTTAACAAGTAAAAATGAATTAAACATGTCAATATTAAACCATATATATAAGCTAATTAAGGGTAATGAAAAAGAGCCAAGTATATGTTGTTTATCAGAAATGATTTATAAAGATAAAATTTATTATTTTACTTATATAAATTAATTTTAAACTTCTATTTATCTAATTAAACTAGAGTCCAAAAGATTAATTTATCTGTAAAAATAACTGCTGCATTAAATAAAATTTATGCTTATTTCCTATTATGTTTCTTTTTTATATATAATATTTGTTTCTACAATGTCTTGTAATTCATAAATCTTGTAAATTAAAACTAAGGTTACAGGAAGTTAATATATTTATTTTTTTAAAGAATGAAAATGATTGGGATTAAATATCAAATTTAAGTTGAAATTTATAGAATTTTTAAGTAGTCAAGACACTTCAGTACGCATATGTTTCATTACAAGAAAAAAAATCTGGTTATGTGCTTCTACTTAAAAAAATCTTGACATCAAAGCACTATTGTTAATAGTTTTTATCAATCCCATTAAAAAACATTAAGTAACAACAGGCATTGGATTTTATTTTTTTTAAAGTATTTATATCCTTAAAATAAAAAAGTAGAAATACAATATGCACCTTGTACTTAGCATTCCAAGTATACGAGGTGTCTTCAAAGTTTCAAAAATTACATAAAATTTGCAAGCAGATAGATACACAAATTACATCATGAAAACCAACAGTTTTTAAATTTCATAACAAATTACTTTAATTGTTGTTATTTAGTTGAAATTGTATTAAAAAATGATTCCGTTCTTTTATATTTTTGAATAAATTCATGAGTATATACAGGGAAGGAAAATAATGACATTTGATTTTTTTTTCTTTTTTATTACACTTATTAATAGCATTTTTTATAATTAATTTTATATGTTCATCTTGAAAAAGTCAAAATTTCTTTCTTTCTACTTTATCAAATCTTAATAATCTGAGATTAAATTTTAAATTCATCGTAAAATTTGTTTTTTAAAATGTGACAATGAGTTATTAACTCTCATAAAATTTATTTGTAAGTCATCTTACCTTGAATAAGAGTTAGAAAATAATTTTACTCATAAAATATCGACTCAATGTAATAATTAACATATTACTTTTATTTATATTAAAAATTCACATATAAAAAATTTTATACAAGGCATAATTAATTAAAAATTATTTATTTTATTTTGAAAGTCAAAAACAATCCAAAGAGAATTCATTTTTGAAACTTTTCTTCTAAACTATATTAAATATAACTAGAAACAGTCTTTTTAAATTATTACCTAAAATACTTTATGATATTTAATTTCATTCCGCAAATTTAAATAACATAACTTTAAAGAACATTTTCATTTTGAAATTATCCATTTACTGAAATATTAAGCTTCCTAAGAACAAAAATGTGAAGATAAAAAACTTTCATTGGGAATACTATACTTAATTCAAAGCAAAATTTAACCTCTGTTATTACAGAAATATATTCAGAAAACAGTGATAAAATGTGTAAACAGTAGTTTTAAAAAATAGAAATTATTGTTATGTCTCTCGCAAAAAATATTATAGTGAATGTTAAACTTTAAAATTTTGAAGTCTTTAATTTTATATTATGAGAAATAAAAATTTAATTTTTTCTCAACCTACTAGTGAGTACATATAAAATTCACCTACATACTGTAATAAACAAAAAATATAGATACATAAAAATTTTTTATCATAGATTATTTTTAAAATAAGTATTGTATGCTATATACACACTTAAAAGCTAAAAAGATTGAAAGAGAAAATTTTCAAATCCTTTTTACATGTAGCACAGTAATATAAAATATTGATTATTTAAAAAATCGAACAAAAAATGTATTAAATTTTTACTAAAAACATTTTATAATAAGCAAATTTAACAAAAAAATATTTTCAAATTCGAGAACATGTTCCGTATCAAGGAAGGTCTGTACAATATCGGCAACAAGCGGTAGGGCATTATCCTGCTGAAACGTAGGGTTTCGCAGGGCTCGAATAAAGGGTAGAGCCACGGGTCGTAACACACCAGAAATGTAACGTGCACTGTTCAAAACACCGTCAATGCGAACAAGAGGTGACCGAGAAGTGTATCCAATGGCACCCCATACCACCACGCCAGGTGATGGGCCAGTATGACGATGACGAATGCACGCTGCCAGTGTGCGTTCACCACGATGACACCAAACACGGATGCGACCATCATGATGGTGTACACAGAACCTGGATTCATCTGAAAAGATGACGTCTCGCCATTCGTGCGCCCAGGTTCGTCGTTGATCACACCATTGAAGGCGCTCTTGTCTATGACGCAGCGTCAAGGGAAGCCGCAGCCATGGTCTCCGAGCTGAAAGTCCATGCTGCTGCAAACGTCGTCGAACTGTTCGTGCAGACACTTATTGTCTTCCAAACGACCCCGTTTCTTGACTCACGGCTCATGACGTGGTTGCACGATCCATTACGGCCATGCGGATAATATGCCTGTCTTCTCGGCTGCTAGTGATAGGTTGCCGTTGAGATCCCGCATGGCGTTCCGTATTACCGTCCTGAACCCATCGATTCCATATTCTGCTAACAGTCATTGGATCTCGACCGACGCGAGCAGCAATACTGCGATAAGATAAACCGCAATCCCGGTACGCTACAATTCGACCTTTATCAAAGTCAGAAACGTACTGGTACGCGTTTCTCCTTCTTACTCGAGGCATCACTACAACTTGTCACCAGGCAACAACGTTCAAATGCAATTTGTGTATGAGGAACCGGCTGAACAATTTCCTCATTTAAACACAATGTTGGTGTCGCTACTGGTGCCTGGCTTTGTCTGAATGCACTAAAAAGCTAATCCTTTGCATATCACAGCACCTTCTTACTTTCGTATAAATTTCACGTCTGTAGCATGTCGTCTTCTCGGTGTAGCAATTTTAATGGCCAGTAGTGTATTATAAGAAATTTTTAGAAGAAGTAGGTCTAAGGTTTGGTAGGTTTGTAGCCACTGGGCCATTTACCTTGATTTTATAGTGAAATTGATTGGAGCCTAAAATTAATCTGCATAACAAATAGACAGTTCTAGCACACACAAATAAATTTTATGCAATAATTTTAACTCAAGGAATAGTAAGTACTCCCAAGGGATTGTACAATACATGGAAATGAATATTTGTAATAAAAAAGAAAAAAATAAATAAATAAATAAATAAAAAAAAAAATAGAAAAATTCAACTTCTTGATTTACATATTTAAATGAAAAGAATAATTTACAGAAACAAAATATTTGTACAAATACAATTATTTACATACAAACATTAAGGAAACAAAATTCTTGATTAATACAGTTATACATGATAAAACAATCAGATTTATTTAATTGTTTGTTTGAGATCTTCTTAATAATAATAAAAAAAGACATATATATATACACACATATATAACAACTTTTTTTATATAAATATGTATAGAAGTTAAGAAGGAGAAATAACTATCTACAAAGTGTGTGATTAAGAAAAAGAATATGACAGTAGTAAAAGGAATGTAATAAGTGAGGGACAAAGTAAGTATACCACATTTGTTATAAAGAAATAGGCACGATCATGTCTAATTACAAGGTTTGTTTGTAAGCATTCCGAAACTCTAGAGAAGAATTTGTGGAGTTGAATGGCAGCAATTATTTCAGATTATGAAATGTTTACTTATTTTGATTTTTTCATTCCCATTGAACATTTAGGGAAGTGGATCGAAAGATTTGTTTGTGGTTTAAGCCTCAGTACAGCTCTTGGTCTATGAAAATTAATTAATTGATATGGATTGTATTTATCAATTTTTTGAATTTCCGTATTAGAAATTTGGTAAAGTTTGTCATAAAATCTAAATGATAGATATTTTATATAGTTAACTAGCGTTAGTATGCCAAGGTTTTTTCTAATTTGTTCATTCCTAATGTAATAAACGGATTGCGTGATTAGTCTGAGCAATTTGCTTTGTTGAGCTTCCAGTATTTTAAGATTAGTTTCTGCAGCCCCACCCCAAATTGGTGCTGCATATGTGATAATTGGTCTCAAGTAGGCTTTATAGATTAATAATTTATTGGGTAGTGAAAGCTTTGAGCTGTATGCCATAAGTGGGAAAAGAGTTTTTCTTCCCGCGATGAATTTATTTTTAATTTTATTGATGTGGTGTTTCCACGTTAATTTGGAGTCTATCGTGAGGCCTAAGTAATCGACCTTATTGGTCCAGGGGATATTGTATCCACCTAAATTGATCTGTGGGCAATGCGTTCTCTTCCTTGTAAAGAGAACTGCTTGAGATTTAGTTGGATTGATTTTAATTTTCCAGACCTTTAGCCATTCTTCTATGACCGTT
This sequence comes from Latrodectus geometricus, assembly GCA_026290005.1. Taxonomy (NCBI): domain Eukaryota; kingdom Metazoa; phylum Arthropoda; class Arachnida; order Araneae; family Theridiidae; genus Latrodectus; species Latrodectus geometricus. The sequence goes on along the minus strand of JAPDSC010063931.1, from coordinate 1,243,155 downwards.
AGGTGTTCAGTGAGATTTGAATGAATTTTCAAATGGCTTGAGCTGGTAGAAAGAATTGCCGTGTCGTCGGCAAAAAGACAGAGCATGGTGTTTTTATGTTGTGGGATGTCATTAATATATATATTAAAAAGAAATGGGCCCAGCAGTGATCCCTGTGGGACGCCTGCATAAATGGGCTTATCATTGGACATGGTATTATTAAGCTTGACAGCAAATCTTCTGTTGGAGAGGTAGTTATTTACTAGTTTAATCATTGGAAACGGAAATTTATATTTTATAAGTTTGAAAATTAAGCCATAGTGCCATACTCTGTCAAAAGCTTTCTCAATATCGAGAAAGATTCCGCCAGTGGATTTTTTTTGAGAAATTCCTTCAGAAATTTTCTCGACTGCTCTAAGGAGCTGATGTGTAGTGGAGAGGTTTCTCCTAAATCCAAATTGTTGTGGAATAGTAATTCTGTGGTTATGATCATATTCTAATAGGATAGTAAGAATGATTTTCTCTGTAATTTTGGCCAACGTGGGAAGAAGGGATATAGGTCTGTAGCTAGTGGGGTGAGATTTATTTTTCCCTTGCTTATGAATTGGAATGATGATTGCCTTTTTCCAAGCTAAAGGAAAATATCCGATTTTAATAATACTATTGATAATGGATGTTAAATAGCAGATGGCCCTGACCGGGATTTGTTTTATCATTCTGTTGTTAATTCTGTCATGGCCCGGACTCTTTTTAGTTTTTAAGTTTTGGATAATTTCCTCAACATCAGAGGCGGCAATTTCTTTCAGTTGTTGTTGAGGTAAGTTGTTATTTTGCAAGACATGGGAAACCTCACTTTGGATGAGCTGCTCAATAGTTGGGTTGGGAATGTCATTAGTCTTAAATTGCGTTTCAAACGAATTGGCAAGACATTCCGCTTTTTCATTATTTGTAGTGGCTACAGTTGTGCCATCTATAAGTGGTGGGAGAACCTCGTATGATTTTTTTCTATTATTGACCGCTCTCCAGAAGGAGCCATCCTCCGCATTAAGGTTGGATAGATAGGAGTTCCAGGTTTTTTGGGTATGGGTTGTTATTTCATATTTAATTTCACGTTTTAAGGCATTAATCTTGTTTTTAGTGATGGGGGATTTGGTTCTATTAAACTGTTTTCTAAGCCTGTTTCTTTCTTTAATTTTAGTAATAATTATGTCGGGTAGGAAATCAGTATTCATGTTGGGTTTGGTGAATTTACTAAACTCAAGTGCTGAATTAATTATGTTTGTAATGTTACTCGCTTTTTCTTCAATTTGATTGGGGGTAACAGCTATTTTAAAAGCTTCTGTTGGAATAAGTTCATTAATTTTGCTTCTAAATTTGTTCCAATTATGGCAGGTGGTCACCCCTTCACTATGTTGTTGTGTCGGTAATCCGAAGTAGATAAGTACTGGGTAGTGATCAGATGGTAACTCCTCCAGTGTAGTCAACTTCATGGGAGGTAGAACACCCCTGGAGAGCATGAGGTCAATAAAATTCCCGTGAGTACGGCCATAGTGTGTGGGTTTGTCAGGTCTGGAAATTATAAAATCTGTGTTGGAAATGAGGGAGTTAAACACAAGTCCAGAGTGATTGTTGTAGTTACAACCCCAACTGTGGTGCTTGGCGTTTAAATCGCCTGCTAGTATAATTTTATGGCTGAGAGCAGCTAGATTTTCTATATCTGTGGCGAGTAGTGAGTTTTTGGTGGGGGGAACATAAAGTGACACAAGGGTGATGTCTCCTGAATTTGAGAGATGCAGTTTAACTATTGTGGCTTCAGTGAAATTTAAATTAGGTGTGGGGATATGCGAATGACTAATTCTTGATTTAATTAGAATTGCTGTCCCTCCCTGGGCTAGTGCTCTATCATTCCTGTATACATTATAATTTGGAAGTTTAAGAGAGTTTCCACTAGTAAGGTGGGTTTCTTGTAACATGATAATATCTGGATTATTTTTTATTACAAAGTTTTTAAGAAATTTTTACTGAAGTTTTAATATTAAATATAAGAAATCTTTAAAATTTAAAAGACGTGATTCCATCTTTAATTGAAATAATTCAAAAGAAAATTTTTAAATAAACGAGTTTTTTTACTTCAAAAATGAAATATATAATTCTTTAATTCATAGTTTCGTAATTTAAATAACTATAAAAAATCATTTTGCATGGAAATTTCAAATATAAAAATAAAAAAAAATGTGTAAACTGTCACTTTAATTTCGTATTTAATACACTGAGTTGCTTTCTTATTCAAGATAAGATGATATATAAATACATTTTTTAAAAATTAATATATTATCATTTTTAAAATTGTTAAACTCTTATATATCAAAAATTTTAATGGTTAAATTTAAAATTGTTAAACTGTCATATATTAATGATTTTAAATACAAAAATGATATATAATCTTCGATTATTGAGATTAGTTGAGAAAACTGTAAATTACTTTTACTATTCTGTAATGAGTTTATAAAAGTTATTTCAATATATGTTATTAATAAGTGTATTATAAAAAGAAAGTTTATATATGTTGATTTTTCCTTTTCTTAATACATTCATAAAATTATTAAAAAATATAAAAGTGTAGAGTTTTTTTTCAAATAATCACACTAAACATCTACAATTAAATTAATTTCATTTCAAATGAAATTGAAAAAGTAGGTGAAAAAGTAGAATTAAAAAAACTATATAATTTATGCAACTAGCTGCTTAATGACTTCCAACTTGTTGCTTTATCCGAAAAGAGGAACATCGATTGATTGTGTCCAATCAACAATCTCTTTATGTTATTAAAAAAGTAGAATAGAAATTCCAAGTGATGCACTGCAAGCCATCTCATATGGAAAAGGACATAAAGTGTTTTAAGTCATTAAATAAGTAAAGGACCCCACCCTGGTGATCAAGGCTTCAAAATTGTTACGAATGCGTTGCCGCGGTAACACTTGAGAAACTACCCAAATCGCTTCTACCAACTGTTAATGCTTGAGTGCTATTTCCACATAACACATCCTTTCGTTTGCTAAAGCTATACTGCTCAGAGTGCTGTACATTGTATCTTTGCCTTACAAACATACTAAATATATTTTGAGTCTCTTCTAAAGCCATATAAATCATAAGTTAACTTTCGAATTATTTTGACTTCTTAGGTATATATATATATATATATACCTAAGAAGTCAAAATAATTTAATTAATTTAATTAATAATTAATTATATTTTCTCACGTGCTGTTTTGTGATCCGTATATTAAATGCTATAATAATATGTTTTGTAAAATAGTGTGATTATTATAGTGTAACAGTAATAGTTATTAATATGGTATTACAATTTTGGGACTAATCTTTAAAGCAAATATTGAAAGACTTTTTACTTAATAAAATTTAACTCTATTAAATAGGTATTCTAAGGTAAACATTTTTTCAGGTATACTGGATATGTTCCAGGATTAAAGTATTCCTTTGGTCATACCTATGGATATTGTGAGAGTCGATTATTTGTAAGTAATTACAAATTTTTTTTCTACTTCATTATTTCAGTGCTTTCTTCTATTATTATTTTTCCTTATAAAAATAACTAATATATCTTGAATAATTATTTTTGTTTTGCTGTCATTATTCTAAAGCATAGTTATGAATTTATTGTTATTAATTTACTTTTTATATAATTATTAGTGACAGTAGTTTTGAGAAAATCTTTTGCTATAATTAAAAATACGTAGGTTAAATAAATTTTACTCATTTCCACTTCATTTTCTTCAAAATTCTTTCATTGTAACAACATTAATTGAAATATGAAATATCTATTGAAAACTTACCTGTTTATTGAAACTTAAAATTAAATATTTAACCAAGAAACTTTTAAAGAGGTTGTTGTTGAAATGAAAAACTAAATAATTGTAAAACCTTTTAGAAATCCTCCCATCCAGAATTCAAGGCAGATACTAGGGTACCCGAAAAATTAATTCCAGTCCAAGGATCCCGAAGAGATTCGTCATCAGTCAGAGTTGTCGAAGATGTTTGTCTGCAAAGAAATGGTGTCCATCAAAAAATCACCAAGCAGTCAGAAGATCCCCAACAGAGACGAGTGCAATGGACGGATGGGAAGCCACAACAAGTTCAGGAGCAAGGTGCTATGGATATTATAAATGACTCTTTCATGCAAAAACATGCTGCCGTCCAGTGCAGCCTTGAAGAGTTTCTTGAAAGGGAACAAGAGAGAGAAGGGTTACGAAGTGCTGCAACCCAATGGAGTGACCAAGAAGCCTACCGGAGGAAAAAATATAGTGCTGCAACTCAGTGGTCGCCTGTTGATTTTTCTCCTTTGAAAACTATCCCTGGATATACAGGTCAGTGAATTTTTAACTTAATAGCTCAGAAATTATACAATTATAAATTAGGAATTAAAAGTGAAATATTTTATAATTTACGGAACTATTTTAGAACCACTTAGATTTGAAAACCAATTCAAATTGAATGATGAAGCTTTTTCAAATTCAAATTTGAGAAAACACTATGATAGAATAATTATAAGTTATGATCAAATTAACTTCTATGAAGCTTTTCTATGCATGATAGAGTATTTTTTATAGGAATGGGGTGATAATCATTCAATGCCAAGTAGAAATCTCATAGAATTCTTGAATTCACATTATACTTCTACACCATTAAAAATAAAATATATACAAATCATTAATCTTTGTTAAATAACGTTAAAATTTTATTCATCTTCATTTTAAAGCTATAATTTAAAGCATTAATAATCTAACTCAGATTTTCAAATAATTTTTGTAACAGTCTGTTATCTGAAATAAGTAGCACGTAAGTTATGATAGTTTATTACACTATTATTAGTACTTAAACATTCTCATTAAAGTTTTATTAATAATATAAATAGTTTAGGTGATATAGCTTATATTAATTACAAATGAATCTTTAGAAGTATAAAAATGATTCTTTACTGTATATATAAATGAAACCTTTTACAAAAATATAACTACAAGAAAGGAAATAATTAATCTTATAATGAATTTATTGTTAGCTTTAATTTAGTGAAAAGACTATTTCAAGAATGGAAATGAAATAATATTAAATCAAACCTGATAATTGGTAATTGTTTTAGAAAATTTATATTGGTAATTATTTAGGAATTTATATTTAGAATATGAAGTTTGGAGCTTATGATATACTTAACACATAAACATACTTCCTACGTTTCTCATGTCGATTGAAAGCTACCTTTTTTCCTTATTGAATGCAGGGACCCATAAAGTAATAAAATAGGTATTTTCAATTATGATTAATTTCATTTTTCTACTTTTAATATTTTTCAATAAAATTTATAACCTTCGTAATCTATTCTGTAATGATGGATATAATTACTATTTAAATAAAAATAAAAAAATAGTCATTTTAATGTAATACAAGTGTGTTCTTCATAAAACTATCAAATCTTATTTAAATTACATGAATATATGAATTTATGTTTTAATAATCTATACTCCTTGAAATCAAAGTTCATTTTTAAATTATGTTTTATGAATGTGCAATGTGTTCTCTTTAAACTTCCCCAGAACTGAACAATAACAATTTTTTTAACAATTTTCTGAACTATTTTTTAAACATCAATATAGGACACATTGATGTTTAAAAGTTTTTAGTTAATTTAAAGCATGGCTATTTTATCTTTTTGCCATTCCACTAAAGTTATTTTAAAAAAAATTTTATTATTTTACAAAACACATAGGTTACATCAAGAATATTATTGATCTGCAAAAATTTGGTTAGCATATAATTATGAATTGCCTTACGAAAAATCTTTTTCAAATGGATGATAATTTTATCAAATTACTGAACACATAACAGAATTCATAATATAGTATTATAAGTGTAGTAATAGTTTATTTTTAATGCTTTTATTTATATCTATTATATATATATTTATATCTATTATATATATATTTATATCAATTATATATTATTATATATTATTTATATCTATTATATATATATTTAAATCTGGTTTAAAAATTTTTCTCTATTAATATATCCGCATGTATAAATAAAAATTCAAATACCCAAATGTAATGTCATATGAATAAAATTTGTGCTACTTTTACTACTACTTTTTTTTTTACTAACAGTAAAAATTAACGATCGAAAAACGAAAATTGCTTAATATAAAAAATTTAAAAAAATAAATGTTTAGTTTTATTTGTAAATGAAATTTTTAACAAACTCATAATCAAAGAAATTAACAGCCAATGGAATTGTATATAAGAAAATTGAATTAAAACAAAAAAAATGTAAAATGTTGTTTATGATACAAACACCAGCTAATAGGAACATAAATTATGTAATCAAGATTGCTTAATTAAAAGAGTGTGTATTACATTTAATTGACTGAAGCCCGCTTCAAACTAGTGCTATGTTTTAAAATTACATCTTTTATAAATTAAATTTAATGTCTTCTGAATTACAATTTTGTAATAAAAGATAAATTGAAACATAATGTCACACACTTTAAAAAAATTTAAAGCAAACATATAAAATTAACGATTTTTGATTTTAAAGACATTAAAGGTAGTTACATCAATCATGCGGTAATTTTACAATTTATATTTCACATTTTAAACACTTATCGCACCATTCTGAAATTCACTTTTAATTATATGCTCGATTAAAATAAGATAAATAATAGTCACAATAAAATATTAAATATTCTAATTGAGAAATATGAACAATATATTTGGTTACAAAATATAGTATTCATATTTTCTAACGATAATATTTTCATATTTATAAATTTTGTTATTATATTTTATTTATAAGTGAAATATGTAAATATAATAGTATGTTAAATTAAAGTATCTATTAGGAGATTGGCTCTAAGTAAAAAAGTAGAACCAATCTACTAATAGATATTTTAATTTAAATAAAAAAGTAAATGAGTATATCCGAATAAACTATTGTCATAGAAATAGTTTAGTCGGATATACTCATTTACTTTTTCATTTCATAAAATTATTTTCTTTAACATATAAATAAAAAGAAAACAAATTTATTGATAAATAAAAATTTAGGATAATAATTTGCTATGGATAGCAAATTATTTTCCTTTATTGATATTTTGCATTGATTAAAAATTAATTATTGCAGCGGTAAAGTTATATGACATAAAAAATAATTTGTTCATTTTATAAAATATATTTTTATGTGAACATTTACAAATGTTACACATACATATATAAAAGAAAATTTTTTAAATGTGTAATAAATAATAAAAAATGCATATTACTTTTTTATTGTTTAAAAATAATACGGTAAAAACATTTATTTTTCAAAAGACAAATTTCCAAATTCAATTCAAAAGATTATAACTTCAATTATACATCATAATTACTTCATAAAAGTACTTTTTTGCCTATAAAAAGAATTTAGTTGTTTCTATCAATTCCTTTTGAAATAATTTTCTTATGAAAGATGAATTAAAATGCAATAGCTAAAAAAAAAAAAAAAATAGAAAATGTTTCGAAAATCTCAACAAAATTTCCAAACTAGATTGAACCAAGCACAATTTGTCTTACAATTACTATCAGTTTGAGTGTACATGACACTGAGCAAATTAATTTATCATGTATGCAACTTTATTTACCGAAATAAATAAAAAAAGTATATTATTTCTATGTTTATCAATAACCATTAGGGAAGAAAAATATAATTAATTATTACACTAGTAATTTCACTTTTAATTAGGAATTATAAAATAAAATATGTATGAATGCTTAAGTTTCGCTTTTGGAGATAAAACTTCAAGAAGCCACGTAAATGGAATGAAAAAGTATATTATTTATAATATCAGTTTTTCAAGGAAAAACATCATACTTGATACATATAATATATGCTATTGACCCTAAAATAACATATCATGCTATTACTAAGAATTTAGTAGATTTTGAAAATATTTCTTAAAATTATAATATTTTATATTTATCTCATTTTTCGCAAATAATGTTTTTCCTTAAATGTCTTGTTGTAAATTAGTTCTTGGCTATAAAATATTGGTCTTGTATCCAAATGTGTAGGATATACATATAAGACAAAACATTTTTCATATTTACAGGACACACATTACAGCTTTACACAAAATAATTATATCTATTTTTGTGATATACATATTTGAAAAGTACATTGCTTGGTTGTTGCTAAAAATTACGAGGATTTTTTTTTTGCAACAATAATGCTGCTTTCCGTCCTATAATAAAATTGTTATTGATTATATAATCAGAAATTAACACAACTGATGTGTTAATATTTGGTGATAATTTCTAGTAAATGTGATAGTTCAATTTATTATTAGCTATAAATCTAAAACTAAACTCAGTAACACGAAAGCCCTAATGCGGTCAAGGCCTACAGTGGCCATGTCTGTTTTCCTGACCGAGGTGCGAAGCATATGTTTCGTTTGTTTAGGTAGGCATCCTAACTCGAAAACCCTGTGTTTAGTCCCAAGCATACTTTACGTTGTTTATCCACCCTCTGAAGATAAAAAACTGAAACGATCTTGCCCAATCTGAAGATAAAACTTCAAACCTTACGCAAAAATATTACTACACCATCGGGCTTCACCATCAATGACAGTTGAATTAACTATTAATTATCAAGAAGATCTCTATAATATCTATTTATTAGCGTAAGAAGTTTCTTGACAAGAATAACCCCTCTATTGTCTGGTTTGCATTCGCAAATCATTTGCTAAATTCAAACATCAAAAGAATATAATTTATGTTCCTAGAAATTACTATTATAATTGTTATATACAAATGTGCGTTTTAATGTTATGTACGTTTTAGAAAAAGCAGTTTTTAAAAGAAATTTCTTCGATTTCTAAAATGTAGTTTTAATTCACATGAAACTAATGAAAAATTAGAACCACATCTTGAAAGTTTAAGGATGTGAAATACCCATCCACTTTATCATAACCAATTTTGCTTTCTTTTCTATCATATCAACGTACTTTAAGTGTATTAAAGAAAATTTCAGACCATCCTCTGATGGTACATCGTTAATGTACCCCAGCAGCTGTAGTATCGAACAATTATAAGAATTCATAGGATCATGTCAGTTATATCACAAATTCCTATTCTTCTAATGTTCAGAATTAGGAGAAAATATCTTGAAAGACAGTTTTAATATTATAGTTATAACTTTGCTAGTATCATGATACCTGGTTCTAGTACAATTTGAAAAATAAAATTAACGTGATTACCATGTACTCTTTTCGTTTGCATACAAGAACACTTTTAAAAAGAATTAGAAGAAAAATATATTACGTTATACTTATTTCTTTGAGTAAGTTTATTGATACATCAGTAATGCCAGTTTATGTTTTCATGCGATCATTGAATCTGGCTGATTAAATTCTGTTTGCGTACTTATTCATTCCATTAAAAATTCCCATTTTGTAGTTCGTGGACTTACTGGGCTTCCAAAATAGATTCAGATAAGGCCTTCGAGTATATTTTTTATGCTAGAGTTATGATGTAATTCATCTAAGATTTTTTCATTTATTAAGGTCAAATATTTATTTAATCACAACACAACAATAATAAAATGCGCTTTTATTCAAAATATAAATTAAATAATTCTCTAATCAATTAATATATATTCTACAGTTTTATAGGTTTTAATATCAGATTTCCATTTTACTTCCCTCAAGCTTAAATAGAGCATACCAAATTCATTCTGAATTACTATGTCACAATATTTAGATTTAATAGAATTAAAACTAAATTTACAATTATAAATGCTTAATTGAATATTTTATGTTATGTAAAACATAAAGCAGCAATAACAATATTGTTATAAAATGTAATTTTCAGAATATTAAAGCTAAAATTTCATATGATCCGCAATATTTGTTAATGTTACATATAATGTCTCATGACAACAGAATTTGTTAAATATCATATTTTTCTTTTTTGATTCATAAAATATTGAAAAGGTTTCGAAGAAATTCATAAAGGAATTCTTGAGGGTTGATCAAGACGTAGAATCAATGCAAGAATTGATAGACTTTCTTTGAAAAAATTTATTAAAATTCTTTAATAAATATTTTTCTTATTCAATACTCATTTTCAAATATTCATTTTCAAAATATTTGGAAGAGAATTTTAAAGAAGTCTTTAAAATTTTATTATAAAGTACTTTTCTTAAACAAACATGTATTAAAAATATCATAATCATCACTAAGTAAATTTTGATTTCCAAATTACTTCTAATCACATATTTCACTGTTTAATTTTGACAGTATAATTAAAAACTCAAGTTGTTTGTTTAGATGTTAACAAAATATTTTTAAGGAATATGGAAAAGTTAAAAAAAAGGTAAAAACAGTGCTGTTTGATAGTTTTCTGTTATATCTATAAATAGTTCTACAGTTGAAAAATAGCTGAATTTTAAACAAAACAAAGATATCTAAAAAAATATTGAAAAATTGCAGTCTGTAGCTTGAAGTAAACTATATTGTTTAATACTATCAAAAATAACTTTTATAGATTTTACAGTTTCACACAAAAAAGAGACTATGTTAATTGATGAATGTTTGAGTAAGTCAATGTTAATTTTTATTTATATACACTGGTGTGCAAAACTTAAACAACAGGTGGTTTTTCTGCCATAACTCCACGAGAAATCATCTGAGAGACATGAATGTAGTATGCATATAGTATGGAATCAAATAAAATAGGCTTTGTTGAACTCACAGTATCCCTGCACAAGATCATCTGTCCCGGAGGAACAATAACAAACAGATGTTCCTTAGTATGGGATATGTCCTTCCCTCACTGCAATGGTTGCTTCACGCTGTCTCCTCATACTCAGCACCAGATTGTCCAGCAGTTCTTGCGGTAAGAGTGCCCATTCCTCAATCAGCAATCGCATCAGTGCCACAAGCGATTCTCAACGCCAGTTGATTTGGGGAGAGGTTGGGACACGGTTTCATCCCTGAAATTCTCGTCTGGAGAGGCATTATGCTGAACGGGTGGGCTGAGCTCCGAGTTTTCGACAGAGGTTCTATAACCATAGATCGCTATTGTCAGGAGGTAATCCTTCCCCATGTGCGTCTGTTCCGAGGTGCCATTGGAGCAGATTTTATTTTTATAGATTACAATGCACGGCCACATTCGACTCATGCTGTTCAGCAGCTACTGGAAAGTGAAGACATCACCCGAATGGATTGGCCAGCGTACTCCCCTGATTTAAATCCCATAGAACATGTGTGGCATGCTTTGGGAAGACGCATTGCGGCATGATTGCATCCCCTGGGGAACACGCAGCAATTGAAACAGATTCTGATTGAGGAATAGGCACTCTTATATGAATTTCATGTCCCTCAGATGATTTCTCACGAAGTTATGGCAGAAAAACCACCTGATGCTTAAGTTTGCTCACCAGTGTATGTTAGTAATCCTTAATTATTTATATGGAGTTAGACGATTAATTTTATCAGAGAAGTACGATGAAATTTTATTTATATTTATTCCCTCTTTATCCTATGAATCTTTAAGATAGTGAATATGTGTTAAACTATAATTTTAAATGCCAATTCAAAGTAATTCATCAAAGTAGATTGTTAAAATCAACTTTGATAAATTACTGTGAATTTGGTTGATTGCAGCAAAAATTATACTTTTTATATATATATTAGCAAATATTATTAGAGGGATAAATAGTAATCTGTAAAGGCTTATAAGAATAACTATAACACAGTGTATTGCGGTATCTTGTTGAATAAACGAAACTCAAACTGGCATCTATAACTGATTACACAATTTCAAAGGATTTGAGTAAATAAATTTAGCAAAATTAGAATTTTTGATCAAAGTCCTCATATTTTATTTTTGTTTCTAATGGTGGGCACCCTTGAGTAATTAACCCATTTGCCGCAACAAGGCTGGAAACTGCTACTCATTTTATCGTTACCCTGTGGGCACCTGTGAACCATGTCACGGAGGTACGAGTGGCATCGCCCACGCCACACCACCACAAACCCGTTTATAGGGCGGGCCACATTCATCAATCATCTGAAGAAAGAACAAGAAACAGAGAGAGAGAAAGAGAAAGTACATCCATGCCCGATCCGGGATTCGAACCCAGATCCTCCCCATCCGTAGTCAGGTTCTCTAGCCACCAGACAAGGTGGGAGGCTCATATTTTATCCTAAGAGAATACAACTATATATAATTTTAAATACCTTGGACAAAATGTATGATAAAAATACATATCAGTATTTCCCTCTGAATAAAAACTCAAACAAATAAGCTAGGAAGGTGAGATATTACTCGCAACATTGAATTGATAATTATTATAATTTTGCATATTTTTTTTTTGGTATTTTCTTTAAATATAACTGAAGCAAAGTAACTGGAGTTTACTAGAAAAACATTTTGTGAAAGGTAACACATACCTAAGGTGAATTTTGATCATAAATGAGAAATGTATTCTAAATTTTCTACATATTCCAGAACACATACGTATTATATATATATATATATATATATATATATATATATATATATATATA
>JAPDSC010063931.1:1173817-1229839 GCA_026290005.1 Latrodectus geometricus | reverse complement strand
TATATATATATATATATATATATATATAAGCAATAAGATGAAGTATCTCAATAGTTCAAGGTAATCCGAAGTGGGCTTCCTAAGGCTGTTATTATATATGCAAGTAGGTCATAAAGAAAGACCTACTTGCATATATAATAGCTTAATTTTGTGTACTTAGAAGACATCAAGACTGTGTTGACTGAAGATGTTTGTCATTTGAATAGAGGTTGAATGCAAATTGGTTAGAATCATATATTATTTAACATATACCGAATCTTCTCTTGTTCTGCAGTCACTTTTAGTAGATAACAATACGAGATTTGGTTTGTTTGTCCCTCAACGGTCATTACTTACATGCAATGATTAATTATACCAAGACCTATAGTTTAAATGGATTTCAAAACAGTACCAACATCTTAGTCCATGAGAGAAGCGAACCTACAAACTGTCGAACCACAACCATTTGGGCATAAAAATTCGGCTACAAGATGGTGATACAAGGTTTAAATTAATCATCTCAGATAAACATGATTAAAGCTTAAGAAATTCACCGTAAAACAATATTTATGATCTCTTTTTTCTGTATTCAATTTTATTATACATTGCCTGACATAGAAAATGCAACGCTTAGGAAATACAGTATTTCCCGAAGTTCAAAGCTGCAGAAGACACGTATGGATGAAGTGATGACTGGACGACGACATCGAAGACAGTTCCGGCAAACGGACGGTTTTGTGAAAGGTCTAATTGTAGGCTTTCGTACGGCTGGTTGGTCCTACCGTCGTATCGCCGCTGAAACTCACCTGGTCAACTGTGCACATAATTTAGACCAGATGGGTGAATGAACAAAATGCTAATAGTCGCATAAGACCAGGTCCATCTAAACGGACAACAGAATGGCCAGATCGATGCATCAGAAGAGCAGCTATGGCGGCCCCACAATCAACTTCTCTTGACATTTTTCGCTATGTACAGTCAGTTCTGGATGCACCAATATCAGTGAGAACAGTTGCACGACGATTGGTTGAAAGTGGCTTGCACACATACCGCCCTTTACGAAGACTGCCATTAACGCCATAGCACCGTTGAGAGAGATTGCGATGGTGTCGTCAACGAGCCATTTGGACGACTGAATGGCAGAATGTGGTGTTCAGCTACGAGTCTCGGCTCTGTTTGACTAATCGAGTCTTTGTTCTGTTTGACTTCTGTTACCGGCTGAGAATGTGGAGGTGTTGGGGAGATAGAGCCAATTCGACCACTATTGTTGAACGCCACACCGCTTGTCAACGAGGAATAATGGTTTGGGGTACAATCAGTTACGATAGCAGATCACCCCTAGTACGCATCAGAGGCACATTGACGTCCCAACGGTACGTTGATGAGGTGCTGCAACCTGTTGTGCTACTTTACCTTCAGCAGCTGCAAGATAGTATTTTTCAGCAGGATAACGCAACATCGCACATAGCACTAGTCAGCAGACAAGCCTTGCAGAATATCCAGTTGCTTTCTTGGCCTGTGATGTATCCTGATCTTTCCCCGATAGAGCATATCTGGGACGGGATTGGACGCCGTTTGTCTGTTATGCCCCAGCCTCCGTCTGAAGACGAACTGTGGAGAATGATTCAGACTATATGGGCTTTTATCTCCCAGGATACCTTCCGCACGTTAATTGACTCTCTACCTCGCGTCTGCTTGAATTGCCGAGAGAGGCGGCCATTCTATTTACAGATTTTCTGCATATTTCGTCAATGTATAAATTTATCATTTTGTAAATAACATTACTTATTTATATATGCATGCTCTCTCTGTCTGTCTATCAATTTTTATCACATTCTATCCAATATTTTATGGTGTTGCATTTCCTATGTCAGGCAGTGTACGTGGGTATTGCTCTCAATAATTCAATAAGTTTATTCGTTTTTTTTTTTTTTTTTACTTGCTTTCCTAATTTTATGATTAATATGCTCACATACATTTTTATATTTCATAAATATTTAACGGCATGATACACTTGTAAGCAAAATTAAAATGTTATATCAATTACAGAATATTTTATTTGAATTCATTTTTATAAATTTGAGATTATTATTTATATAATTCTATGTAGGAAGATAAAAGTTCTATCTCCAAGGATCACTTCTATTCTAAGTAGTAAATTTAAAATAATCAATGTCCGTTTAGTTTCTATGAAAGTAAACCGACATTGATTATTTCTAATATAATATAATATTAGTAACTAGTTTCTAATATAATGTAATAATAGTAACTAATATTATAATAGTTTCTCTACGTACGGGATAATTATTTTGAAAAAATCTACAATGAATGAAGAAAATAAAAATCTATGTAGATAAAATTTTTGAAAAACTTTTTCCAGTTGCATTTTAAGAATTATTTTATATTATAGGAACATATTTTAAAAATATATATATAAATTTAAAAAAAATTAAATACCTTTTATTTAAACTGTAGTAAACACAGAAATGGGAAATAAATTTTTTCCATAAATATTAATTTTATCATGTTTCTTATGAATATCAAAAAGTTTTTGTTTTCTTAAATAAAATGTAAATAGTTTCAAGCGAAACTTAAAACTTCACAATATTTTAACCCCACATACATTTAACCATATCATATCAAGTAAAGATAAATTCTGGAAATATAAAGCTAACTTTTAGTTCTTTATTACATAATTAACATTAAAATATCATCAAATAGTACTTAGTTACAAAATTTTTAAATTGTCTTTCAGTAAGAGTAATTTAAATTATGTATTTTACTATGAAATTTCATTTCTCCCTCTTAAAATTCTCGAATATTTACTATTTTACATATTTTTTTGCAGGACATTTACCTGGAAGACATTATGTCAACCCAGGCAAAACTTTTTCCCAGGAAGTGGATGCCCTCCTCACGACATTTAATCCGAAAAAAGAAGCAATATTTCCGAAGTCTCGACATAACTTCACATCTGCTCTGCAACAGCTTCCTGAACGACCACCAGAGGGAAAGAACGATCCATACTTCGATAACAGACCACCATCGACTTATGCAAACAACTATCCTATACCAGGTTACCAAGGATTCGTCCCTCACGTACGAACGTCCACGTCTTCTCTTGGTATTCGTTATATTAAGGCAGTGGAAAAAAGCTTACAATCTTTGCATGCCCAAATGAATGCCAAGAAAACTGAAGAAGAAAATAATTCGAATGAAGAATCAACTAATTCTCCCAATAAGCTTTTGGACAAAAGACCACTTCATACACCAAGACATAAGCCTCACCCCAAACAACATTCCTCCGAAGAAGATGATTGGAGATTGATCTACAGAAGACCACCCTCTACTTATCTTGATTCCAGTAAGACATTTATACCTGGATACAAGGGCTTCATACCTCATCTCAAGGGTTCTCCAAATACAGTGGGTGTTCGATACAGTAAAGCTGCTATGAAATGCTTAGAGGACTCTCATAAATGTTATTCCAAAATAAAAACTGTGCAAGATATTGCTCCAGAGTCACAAGAACCAATGAATCATGAAGCATCTACAGACGATACTGAACAAGAACAGAATGAAGAAGATAAAGAAAATGCTTTACTACCTAAAGAGAATAATTTAACAGTCAATGATACTGGGAATTCAAATGAAGCTACTGATATCAAATCGAACATGAATGAAGATCATAGAATTCATCGAGTGGTTTCAGCGGAAAGATCGTATAGAGAACAGCATTCTGATTATTTGAAAGATCGTAAACCAAGCACATACAGAAGTGATGAGCGATATCCAATACCTGGATATCAAGGTTTCGTACCTCGTCTCAGAGATTCACCTACTACGTTAGGACTTCGCTATACTAAAGCAGCGCTCAAGACTTTGGAAGATATACATAGAAGACAAGGTAAAACAAAGAAAAGTTAATAAAGTGTGAATCATTACATCAAAATTACATAAGTAAAATAATTTATAATAATTTGAAAAATATTTTGTAGATCACAATAACATGAAATCACTGTTTTTCATAATCTATATAAGTAGAAGAAATATCAATTGAAATAAGCTAATATAAAACAATGAGTTTAATTACAAATTTAAATGTGTCTATTTACGATGGTATAAAATATTTATATACTTTATAAATTATAACCAGGATCAGGCAAAATGAGATCAAACTGTTGTACATATTTAATACAAAATTATTAGAAAAATGTTCAATTTCAACAAAAATCATCAATCTTATTTAATGTACCATTTAATAATTACGTTAAAAAAAACTTGCACAGGCTGGAAGCAACATTATTCTTTACAAAACAACATTTTACATTAACTTTTTAAGTTTTCAATTCTTGAATAAATCGCTTCGGATTTTATAAATAATATATGAATAAATAATTAAATATAAAATCTATATGTTAAATAGATCTCATGTCATGAAAAACAATGAAAATTAAAAATTATCAAGAGCTAAAAATTAAATTCATTGTACTAATTCTTAACATTTCTTTGACAGAAATAATTTCCTAATTTGTCTTCCATTTTTATTTAAAACTATAAACGATCACAAACGTGCATCAATAATAAAAATATTTTCTGCAAAACAATAGAATAATAATGTTTAGTTTTTTAGGTTTGAAATTATCATTCTCTAATATGTAATCGTTTGTCTTAAGTCATTTAACCAAAACATTTCAAAGTTGTTTTTAATAAATGTTAATTTTTAGAACAATCAATAAATATTTTCCCTATTTAATAATATATATGCATGTGTGGTATGATTTTATTGAGAATACTTCAAAAGCAAAACGAATATTTAAATTTATTATCTGAAAAATTAAATTTGTACCCTTAAGTCGTGTTTCATCTGCAAATTTTGTTAGTGTACGGATTATTTTTATTTGAATCCTAAAATGGACTCGTGAAACATGTTACATGATCTTGAACCCCGTTAACATTTTATCTTGTATACGAACTATTTGATTAAAACGTTTTTAATATTAAACCTTTTTTTGTGTTTAAGCAGATGCGCTTCTTAAATATTAAAATAATCAACAGATCCTTTAATTAATGCTTTTTTAATTAAATGGTATTTAATTTCTAATGGTTAAAAAAATTTAAAGTCATTGATCCTTAGAACTCTTTATTTTTGTCACTCTGCTCTCAAAATATTTATTTAAGCTAGTTTAGAATAATTAGATCTTGACTAGTTAGCATGCCTATTCTAAAAGCACTAGTCCTCTGACAGTTTCTCGTGTTGATGCCTACACTGACTGTACACAAGATAGAAACCTTCGTCAAGTTTCTTTCCCTATTTGCAAACAATATCGAGTTTATTTTTCAACTATATATCATTTTCAATCACAGAGCACTTTAGACTTTTAAAAAAATAATGAAATATAATTCAAGCTAAATTAGACAATACTTATCAAATTTTTTTATGTTTTATTAAATAACTTTCTACAACAGAAATATTAAAAACCATATATAATAGAAGGTACATTAAAATATAACACCTTTGAAAAAATGTATATAGTTAATAAAGAATTGAATAAATCTTATTTAGTTTCACTATAATTGTTTTTATATTAATTTTCAGTTATAGAATCAATTTATTTATAAAAACCAAAGAATTTGAAGTTTAGAAAAAGAATTTTATATGTTGTTGTTGTCGTGTGCCAGCCAGGCCGGCAATATGGGGTGTGCTGCTCCACTTTTCCAACTGAACCATATTTGGTGTGGAGTCCGACTTCCTCAGTACACACATGCCATAGGTACCCGTTTATAGGGTAGACAACCATTCACACACAAAGAAAGGACAAAGACAAGAAAGAGAGAAAGTACATCCATGCCCGAGACAGGATTCGAACCCATGTACCACCCATCTGTAGTCAGGTACGCTAACCACTAGACAGGTTTGACGTCAGAATTTTATATGAAAAGAATATTTGAAATAAAAATTTAGTTTTCAAGAAAATGTTATAAACATTGCTTCAAATTTATTCGTTTACTTTTTTCATGAAATATTTTGTGGTTATGTTAATTATTAACGGGATTTAATATTTTATGTTTCAAAATAGCATGCATACTAATTAATATAATTTGATTCTTTACCTAAAATTAAAAATAAATTTATCCAAATAAATTTTAATTGAAAATTTTATCTTCAAGAGCTCTGTGCATCTTATTTTCTGAGACACTTAATTTGCAGAAGTATAAATGTATTCTATTTAAAATAATAATTCTGTGATAAAAATTCACTACTTGTTTAAACATACCACTTAATTTATAAAGCATAATCCACAGATATGTTTGTAATCAGCTTATTTGCTCTTAATAAAATATATTACAATGTACTGTAAGGATAAAATACGTGAAGATAGAGTTTGTGAAAGATTTATTAATATGGAAAACTTTCCAGCATTTTGTACTCAAAAGAAGAGGTAGTGCTACAGCTTATAAGACGAGTGTATTATTTTATATAATGTTCTTACAATTATTGTGTGAAAACAAAAAGTGAAATTCGTATCTGAGCCTGTGTAGCCCATCCATTCAGAAGAGTATATTGAATAATTACTTATCTTGATTACATTTAAAAGTGTAACTTTTCATATTAAGAATCTACTCTTATTTATGCAAACAATTTTATATACGATATTCAATATGTAATATTGAATATCACATAAAAAAATACTTAAATAAAACTTAAATCATTTTAACCTATTTAATCAGCTAAAAACTGCCAAATCATGTTTATTTTAATTAGACTCAATACAAAACTTTCGTGTAATGTTATATATATATATATATTAGTTGCAAAATTTATAAATTTATAAGTAGTGAAAAAGATTTACACACTGCCAATTTTAAATAAATCACCCTGATGTAATAAATTTACACGTTAATTGGGTCTGAAATCTAAAATTACTAGTTTTAAATATTTAATTGAACATTTAGAAGTATATGTACATATACTGATGAATGGCAATAAAGCTATTATAAAATTGTAGATTTTATTAATTGTACCATCATTTAAATGTGTCATTTCGTTGTAATCTTGTATTAATGTTTGTGATTTGATGGAAAATGCTCTGCTACGCATATTAATTTTATGCGTTGCTTGATGCATTTTAAGATTGTGATCAATAGCTTAATAAATAAATTTATATAAAATACAAAGTTAATACGTTTTTATGTAAAATACATAACATTTATTTAAACATATGTTACCTTTACTAAACTTCCAAATTACAAGTAAACTAAAATAGAATTAAGAATAATCAGCGAAAGTGTGGTTACGGCTAGAACTTTTTTGAAAACATAGTGTCTTCTATAATAATAAAAAAAAAAGAATCACTGAGTGTAATTTTGAATTTTTCCTTTTTTTTCTCAAAATATTTAGCATTTTCTAATTTTACCATTGTTTAACTTTTAGTTTAAGAAAATGTTTGCATTTTAGAATAATGTAAAATATGGTCATGAATATAGTCATGTTTTTATACATTTTTATTAATACAATATCAATTTAAGCTCAAATCTCAATGAAAAGAGTTTTTATTCATACGTATGTCTTGTCATTTTTGCAAGTGTAGAAAATTAGCTTAATAGTTAAGGTGAGTGAATTCAATGTTTGATTCTTGAAAACTTCATTAAACGAAATATTTAAAATTTAATTTAAAACTGTCCATTTGAATAATGAAATAAAAAAAATTTACTTTTTACAGAAAAAAATTAGAAAAATAAACTTCAAAATCATTAAAAAAAATTTCCAGAAACATTTCCTTACAGTAAGATTTAATTTTCTATGGTCATTTCTTTACAATTGATTTACAATGATATCCTGGGCTTATTTTAACACACGAGGGCTAGTTAGACTGAGATCGAGATTTTAAAGTGGACTCCGAATATCCAAACTTAATGTGGAATCGTACCCAGGATCTGTTGAATCGAAGACCAGAGCATTAATCATTCAGTTACCAACTGCAAAATAAAAGGTTTGCAAAACATGTGAAAAGTACAAATAAATGTAATAATGTTGCATATAATCACATAAGTAAAATAACTCATTTCTTCACATTAAAACAATAAAAACACCTGCTTGCTATACTAATTTCCTCACGCATACGAAAATTTAGTAATCCGAAAGAATTAAAGATAAAAATGCAAGAACTGACAAAATAAGTAAAACAAACATACATCACATGTGACCAACTATTTTAGAAGAGTTAATGGTGACATCATATATTATATATATATATATATAGCTGTTCTTGCTGAAGTTATTGAGTGGGAGTCAAGTAGGGATACATAGAAATCTATATAAATTAAAACTAAACAATTTTACGCAATTTGTATGCTGAATTTTACTTTGGTATTTCTCATAATTAGCACATTCGTTACATTAACTCTTTAGACATAACAAACACAAAGGGTTAAAATAAGGTTATTTCGCAATGACTGAACAAAAAATAAATAAAAGGGGGTTGCTAGTTCAGACATGCCCGAACTTGCATAGTAGCAGCCAGTAGTACGTTTCTGAATTCAGTTGTTCATTAGCAGTGATAGTTTAAAGTGTGGATTATTCCATCATAATAACGTGGTAATAAGAAGGCAATTTTGAAGCATAAACTCATGAGTTGTTTAAGCGTAGATCAATGCATTGAAGAATTAACACTTGCATGGAATGATTGTCCACATAGTATGATTGTATTCAAGGAATTAAAAAAGGGAAATTTTGCTGTGGCGGACGCTTATAGAGAAGAAAAGTCTCAAACGTTATGAACAGAAAGAAACATTTCTTCTGTAAAGAAAACACAGAGGACAAGGACCAGCGAGTGACATACCACAGATAAAGACCGAACACCTCCATGAGTTAACAATACATTCCATTCTGAGTGACCATTTACGCATAAGAACTTTGAAGTCTCTGTATGCCGTAGAGTCTGACAAATGACTCTCAATTTTCCCAAGTTTTCTATTCCACGTGGTGGCCGAATATGAAAAAATCTCTGGCAGCACTTAATGGTCCAGCAAACAATCAAAATAATTTTTAGTTTCATCGAGGATCGCAAACTCGTTGCCAACTATGATGGAGGACAAATTACCTGCCAGCAATCAAGAGGATGCCCACAAGAATCAGTAAGTGGACCACTGCTTTGGAACATTTACTTCTACACTATTCTTAATCACAACTGGCCAAATCATTATATAGTTATCGCATTTTCAGATGCAATCATCATAGTAAATAGTTTCATTAAGAAAAATATCAAACGAAATTGCAATGAATTATTAGAATTATTTTCAAAATTATGTTAAAAACTGAAATTAGAAATATCTATACCGAAAAGTCGAGCCATGATTATCGGCAAACTAAATAAAACACTACGTTTCAATCCCGAACTAACAATTCAAGGAAAAAGTCTAAAACATACAAAAATTCTTCCATACCTAGGTATTCAAATATATCAAAAATTGAATTTTCTGACTCACATACGTTCTTTGAAACCGAGAGTAATACCAATAGCACAAAAATTGAGCTCAATGATTGACCAAAATTGGGGACTTAAGAGGAAAATCCTAAAAATAATATATAATGCAATAGTCGAAAATTATTTTTTATGGTGCATCAGCTTGGACCCTTCCATTAACATCCAGGAAAAGTTCCAGTTGTCTTTACTACAAAGACACACATTTCATCGTACTCATAACTCGTTTCTTTAAGACCACCTCAGCAGCAGCGGCCAATGCTCTTGCAGGAATTCCTGCACTTTACCTCTCCCTGAAAGAGAGAGCAATCGCAATAAAAATTCTTCAATTACACCAAAACATCACTCTACCAAACAGCACAGTTCTGCAACATTCTAATAACGAGTATCCATTTAATAAGGATTATGTGCACCCAATTGTTCGTTGTCACCAAATTAAAATTCATAATACTCCAAATTCTGCATCCAATTTGTTTCTTTCACCAATGAAAGTAAATATTTTTACAGATGGTCCCAAAATGATGAATACATAGCTTGGTTGGTTGGTTGGATTTTATGGCGCAAGGTCTGATGAATATATAGCAGTTGCTTTAGTAGTTTACAAAGATCTCCAATTAACACAACAACATTTAATTAAATTGCATAAAGAGAATCCAGTCTTACATGAGGTTCCGGCAATAAAAGAAGTCATAATATATTCAATTACTAATCCTACAGGTAAAGTAACCATTCGGGCAGAGAGTTTATCAATATGGGCAATAAAGAACCCACTACATAAATCTCCGATAGTTAAAAATATACGAAGCATCCTATACAAAAATGGTATTCAGTATATGTAATTAAATTGGATTAAAGCTCATTAAGGGAATACCGGCAATGAAACTGCAGATCAAGTTGAGATGAAATCAGCCTCACAAACCCCAGTCTAAAAATTACTCCCATGTAAATGGTCTAGAAAAAAATTAAAATAAAAAATTAAGGTCTTTCTACCACTAGACTGGCGTTCTTCATGAGATAACTCTGTCCACGGTCTCTATATGAAGAAAATAATTCCAAAAGTGTCCATGGATCTGTTATCTTCAAATTAATATCTCAACCACCTCCCACAAATCATTGCCCATTCAAGTTATTTCTATAAATTTAGCAAAGCCAAATCATCATTTTGCATCTGTGACCAAAAAGGTACTTTAATACATTATATACTAAGTTGTCCTCACACAAATGCCTTCCATCTCCAAAAGTCGTCAACTTAGACTTTCAGTTTCTTAAATTCTGCTCACAGAATTCCTACAGAAAACACAATTAATCGCATTCCTCATGAACAAAGGACAAAAAATATTGTAGAGAACATGCGAATCAATGACCAGATTCTTCTGATTATGAGACAATCACAACGGACTGGGAAGACTAATGATGTCAAAATGCTAACAATTTCCGAAATAACTGGTTGAAGCAGCTGGTTTACCATCAAAAACATTTTTGAATATTAGAACAATTTAATGAAACCCATACAAGCATTCTAGGAATAGTATCTTTTAATCAAAAACTATCTTCATTTGTCCTATTATGCCAGTGTTATATTTATTCCTATTTTGTACTTCTATTTATAAGATAAACTTTACTATTTACTTCGTTATTTCTAATATTTTAAGTATTTATCTGTAATAATATTGAATTTAGCAGAGCTCAACACATGACACAAAACTGTGATATAGTTGTCTACTGTGTAAGCCATAGTTGGCTTACAAGCCACACCATAGTATTGTGATTTATTTCATATAAGCGAAAAACCAGATTGCGTCGATCGGAGGTGATCTGCGAGTGGCCTCTGGTAGACAGGAAATGGTCACGGTGCTCGGTAGACAGCCTAAACTCTGTGCAGGATGTCCATTCCACTGTAATTAAAGAAGCTTAACTTAATAACCTTCAGGTGAAAACCTGGGCCCCTTCTTGTAATGTGTGCGCGAGTCTGACAGAAGAGCAGAGGACTTGTCACTTCGTGTCGAAAAATGCTTGATAAGAAATGATCTCGGTATTTGGAAAAAACTGACAGATGACAAGACTTGGCTGTACTCTATTACGATGTGTCAACCAAAGTTTAAAACAAGAACTATGCATTTGATGATGAGGATCCACCCGTAGCTATCAGAAAATCCGTCTTTAAAGAAAAAGATGACATCAGTACTTTCCAAATAGAGTAATTCTAGAGAGTGTCGTTTGGACACACAATACAGTCTCAGCTAATGGTCGCGGAACAGTGCTTGTCTAGAGTCATACAGTCCATGAAAAGCCTGTGCCCAAAATTTGAATATAACTCAGTTTCTCTACTATGACAAGGCTCCAGCTCACTACGCTAAAGCCGGCACTGAGTATATTACTACAGGAGTGATACTTCCTTCTTACAATCCAGACCTTAAACACTGTGACTCCGTTGTTTCAGCATATGGAGATGAAGTTTAAAAGAAACAATTTAAAAGTGATCAGAACCTTTCGACGACTTGAGACAAAGAGTGAGGCTTGCTCTTAGATAAAACTTGGCTTAAGAACACGTTTCGTCCAGTGGAGATGTATATGGAATGTCATGGAAATTATTTTAAGAGGAAATTGAATAATTGAATGAAGCTTATAGAAATAAATTAAGCAATATTAAAAACCTTTTGTAATACCCTTGGTATAAAATGTTTATATCATATTATGCTTATTACAAATGCCTACATTTATGTAAACAGTATAAAAAGTACTTTTCTGTATTTGATGAATCAGATAGATTTTAAAAAAATTAACAATTTCTAATGGCGATAATCTCTAATAATAAAATTAATTGAAAATTAAAAATCGAGAAAACTTACTTGTAACCTGAATAGATAACTTAAAGATGCTCTATACATTGCCCCAGTTTCTGCATTTTAATTTACACCGAAAAACAGCAAAACTTTTCAAATTGAAAATAATCTCGTATTAAGCTAGAGCCTAAGTTCTATCATTACAAGTTAGAAAGCATCTATCATTACAGCTTCTCTCTTTGAAAGAGAAAGTTTAAATTTTTCAGTGAATTATATTACATTTGAGTGAAATGAATTGACCATATTTTATACTTAAATTCTATAATTTTGAATATAATTAACATTTTAAAATGTACGTGCGTGCGCTCGTGTGTAAAATCTTACTAAAAAATAACTATTTGAAAGAACTATATTCATATGTTAAAAGAAAAAATTAATGCTTTTTAAAACTTTACTTAGACTATGAAATTAAAAGTCATGAACGTAATAAAATAAAAAGAGAATTTTCACGAACATTTTCAAATTGAAAGTTTACACAAAATAGATAAACAACAATAATAGAACTTAAATTCTTGCATGTTCAAGGCTGTAATATAGTTGAAATAATCACTCAAAAATACACATTAAACATTTATTAAAGGCAACCGTTTTATTTATTCTTACAACTATCATTAATGTATGGTCTCCATTGATTTCTTATTCAATACAGGAATTTGATATTGTTACAATACAAATACGTGAATACATTTAATAACGTCGTTTAATAAATTGAAATACATTTTTTCTAGGACAATGAAACATTCATATCTTATTTGTAATAAATACGATCAAACATCAACGTGACAATCTCATAACAATAATAGACTGACACACATTTAAACAAAAGCATAAATCACTTCAAGTATTTGTTTTCATTCACAGTAAAAAAATCTTTCGATGACGTGATTTCAAATGAAAGATTAGACTATCTTTTAAATACTAATTGAAATCAAATTTCAATTACGACTCTCATTTAGCCAATTTTAAATGGATTAAATTTTATACAGCTATATCAATGTTTTTATAATGTTAAAATTTACTTTTTGTATTAACAAATTGGTCATGATAATATTAATAACTATAGCAATTTATCTACCAATATTAAAAATTTTACTGTTGAAAAACAAATTTCTTATCGATACGGAACACATACAATAAATTTCGCACATAATTTAAAATTACATGTATATCATCCCTGCCTGGAATATTACATCAAAAACTTAGGAACCTTTTCATACAGTGATGTGTTTCAAACATTTTTAAACTTAACAAATTATCAATAATAATGCATTAAAGATAACATCAGAGTTCATTGAGTATTATTGGGAATAACATTTTAATAGTAAAAACTTTAACACTATTAAATAAGCTAACATTTACATCAGAGATACTTAATATAAATATTATCTTAATTACAAGCTCCTTTATGAATACAATTTTAATTACACTGAAGAATTAATTTCATAAAAATTTTATTTCACACTAATGATATCAAATATTATTAACATATATATATAAAATATATAAAATTAATCAAAAATTTCTGAAATTCTAAAATAACTTATTTTATAAATAAAAAGACTAATATTCTATTCTTTTATCCTGTCATTTGTATATCTAAAGGCATGTTAATAGACTTCATATTTCAATGTATAGTGAAAATATTTAAATTATAATGCTAATGGTTTTTCTTGCTATCAACAAAGAACCATCTATAGAGATCTATAAATTTCCTTTTTTAGTTTGTTTTAAGTTTGACAATTTTAATTTTATTCATACAAAAAAGCAAATGTTCTATTTTAGGGAATAAATTACACTAAAGTTTTTTTAATTTTTAAAACAACTGTATTGAATAACTATGTTTTTAATCAGCAGTAATCACATCAAGTTATTTATGCATTTCTGTTTAGAGTTCATACATATCGGTTACACTTGAAAGAAATGTATATATTTATATAAAACTAATCGACATACACGAATTTCATTTATAATTGTTGATTTTTTATAATTAAAAGTGGCAGCATGAAAATTTTTTTTAATTTTATCAAACGTATCCCTTCAGACTACTCTTGTTTAATATAATGTTCTGAATTTAAGCACCCATGACATTTTTCATAAACAATTTGTTATAACTATATATTTCAGAATAAAAAAATTTCATTAATTTCGTGTAATTAAATGACTTTAAATATAATAAGTTTATACCCTTTCGATATAAAAGAATATAAATAAATTAGTCAAACATACACTTACTCTAAATTCTTTCCTGCTTTAAATTCTTTACTTCCTAATATTAGTTTATAAATACAATCAATAGGATTCTTAAAATATTAAAATTATTAAATGTTCAGTATTTTGATTAGAATATTGGAAAATCTGTTTTAAACTAATAATTAGTATTCACTAAATTATTTGAGCATAAATTTTTTGAAAATTTATACAGTACATCTGAAAATAATTTTCAATCATACAAACATATCAAATATAATGTTAGAAATATTTTAAAATTACTGACTCAATTAGCTTATTTTCCTTTCTTCATACAAAATTCTGCAATCAACTTATATGTACTCTAGTGTTTGTACAAGTTAAATGATCAAATTACGCTTATATGTATTGTATTGTGTATTGCATGTATTATGTATGGTTTTCTGTATTGTGAAAAACGCACTCGAATATAAATATTTAAAAAATTCTTATTATAATACGTGCATTAAAATCTTGTACAAATACATGATGCGAGTGCATTATATAACTTAGGTTATGAATATAAATATTGCATACTAGTTGATCTTCAAAGGCTATTTTCGGGCAGTATTTGGATAATCCTGGAATGTATTCTAATTGTGCAAGACAGTATAACATTATATTAAAAAAATGAAATTGTATCTTATAATACTTTACAAACGTATCGGCTAATATGATATAATACATTCAATTATAGTAGTCGAACATTTTTGACTTATTTTACTAGATCCACAGTCCTAATAGTTAATTCTACAAATAATACATTCATTTCTGATTCATAATTTGCATCTAAAAATATATACACTAATATAATCTGTATTCTCTCAATATCACCATATTGCTTGTTTCATATTTAATGGACAGAGAGAAAGTCCTATGAAATTACAATAAAAATATTGTTTCACATATATAAATGATGTAAACAAACAGCTGCATAATTAAGGTTTGATAATGGAAAGGAAACTAAGCTAAAATGGAAATTATTTTGCACCAAACATATTTTGGATTTCGGGAAGTACTTTCGAAGCTCATTTCTTCCTGAAACTAAGATTGAATAGCTTTAAGAGCACCAAAAAGATTTTTTGACAGTAAAATTTATATTACTTTCTATGTGTAAGGTTTGCTATACTATATATTAAAGTGATAACAAATATGTAAGCCAAAACATTCTTATTCAAACATTTTAAGCACATGAGTTAGATACATTTATAGACACTTATTCCAAACATACAATTTTCAGAAAAAGAGCAAATTGATCAACTTTTTTACAGTATAAGTTAAATTATTTTTATAATTAACTGAATATTTTAGGCATTGTAATCAATGAATTATGTATCAACAAATCCATTAATTCAATAAAATTATACAGATTTAATTGCAAATCTAAGAATTCATGTGTGCATGAATATATTAACTTCTAACACATG
Organism: Latrodectus geometricus; assembly: GCA_026290005.1. Classification (NCBI taxonomy): domain Eukaryota; kingdom Metazoa; phylum Arthropoda; class Arachnida; order Araneae; family Theridiidae; genus Latrodectus; species Latrodectus geometricus. The sequence goes on along the minus strand of JAPDSC010063931.1, from coordinate 1,213,879 downwards.
TGCATTGCGTATTCTTAATGTGAAGACATGAACTTTCAGCTAGAATAATAAGAAAATTTTCTTGATGGCTCAAAAATTTTTAATCAGGGAAACATAAAAAGTTTCAATGATATGTTTTTTTTCCAGTGAATAAATTTATTACACTCCACATAGGTTTCAAATTTTTTTTTTAAATTAAATATTAAAATTCATTTTATTGATATATTTCATCTCATTTCAAGCATAAAAAAGCAATTTGATCATTTTACAATAATAATATTAAAGTTTTGCCCAAAAAAGTTCAAAAAAGTAACAATCAATATTCTTAAATTTTATCTGCTGCTCAAAATAACTGAAAATGATTTAAATCAATTTTAAAATCTTAGCATTTATTCTCTAAAAGGATATTACGACGAAGTGTACATTGGAAAGATGAGGTTGTTGGATCAGTTTGAAAACATTATGCAGCAATTTCGTTTACAATTTTTCTGATATATTATATAAAATTACTCTTCGTAATTAAAAAGGCACAATATTTCAAATTTCACTCAAATTCATAACACGACAATGATCACAAATTGACTGAGACAATCTAAATGTCGCATTTCATATGCATCAATACTATAATGGAAGATTTGAATATTTATCTCATTGTTTTATAATAACAGTAGTATTTTCAAAAAGCCCATGAAATTAAAAAACTTCCTTCTTTAGCATAATTCCGAATACAAGATCAAAGCAATTTCTAAGACTAATTAAATACTCTTTAAGCACGTTAAATCCAATCCAGTCATTTCTTATGATTACACTTTACCTAATTATAAATAACTGCATTTAAAATAATGTAATTATTGTTTGGTCAATTAGTAACCTAAAATAATTGTTTCGCGTTAAACTAAACATTTTAGCAAACTAAAATATTTAGTCTCGAGTATAATTTTAGGCACGGATTTGCATAAAGTAACAACTGTTAAATTTCAATAATTAAATAAATTAACTATAATGAATATTCAAACTAAAATTACTGGAAAAGTTTATAACTTCTATTTGTATCAAAACGTTTAAAGATAAAAATTTCCTCAGCACAATATCTGGATATAAACATTGTTTACTATTCATGCACATTTATTTCAACATTTATTGATAGTGAAAATACTAAAATATCACAATGCACACAGACAATATAACTATCATTTTTAATACTTTCATAATTACGTGTAGTTTAGTTGTACTTATGATACATGAAACCCTAATCATTTCTAAAATATTTAAAACCAATAAATGAAAAAATATAAGTCATTTTTAATATTCTAAATTATTTTCTGTACACATTTTAAAGGTAAACGACCTTCCTATATCTAAAACAGAAAAATATAGTGCTGAAATCTAATATCATGAAACATCAAAAGCACTCAGATAATGAAAGCACATACATCTTAAATATTTAAGTTACGTTTGGCAACAGAGAGTAATATTTTGGTGTATGTATAGCTGTATAATAATAAAATTGTATCTAAATAACGTCTAGGAAAGATAAAATTGAAAATGCAAGGGCTATCATATGAAAATTTGTAAGACTAAAATCATAAGTAAATAATGAATGTATATTTCAAAATAAAACTTATAACATATCAAAAGAAATATTACAAATTTTAGAAAAATTTTAGATTATCGCCATTTTGTGAAATAATATATATGTAATACATTATAACTATAAATGAAATATTTTAAACTTGCATAAATATTTTGAAGCAAAATATTTTCAGGTGATGTATAACTAAAAACTCTATTATTATTTTTGTTATTCGAATCTATAGCCTTTGAATGCACTTTATTATAAAAGTTCCGTTTATTACAGTACCAGTGTATTATTCTTCAACTTTCAAAAAAAGCTCTCTGGTTTTACAACAAAAGAAAATACATGGGGTTTTCAAATTTAAAGATTTTTTTTTAATTCGAAAGTAATTAAAATTTAAAAAAAGACAAACATTGTATTTATATCATTAATCTTCTTCAGATAAAAATTTTCTATAAAAAAAATTTTATAAAGAATGTTTAAAGAACTATATATTTAATCTATTAATATGAAAAAAGCTGCTCAAAACAATGATAAATATAATATAATCATAATATTTGTATATATATTTATAACACCTAGTAGAGAAAATTATAAATAAAAAAAATTCTTAAAAAATATCTCAACAATGTCATGTCCAATAAAACATTTAAACTTTATTTCATGTGGATATATGAATGAAGACAAAATGTTTTATTGAAGACATTTCTATAAATTAAAATAAAATCCCCAAAAAAATTTAACAAAGTTACAATTACATAGAAATTTCATACAAATGTAACATTTTTTTTTTTTTTTTTTTTTTTTTTTTTTACATTTCAAAACAATCTGAACATTTATTTTCTACAATGTTTATATTGCAAATGGGGACAAGTAGCACACATTAATGAAGCAAAAATCTCTTATTTAGCTTTTCATGAACATTTGAATAGGAGTTCAAGGAAACAGCACTATAATCAACAATAAAATGTTTGTGTTCTGTTCTCATAACTTCAAAATACAGCCGCAGTATCATCTTAAAAGAAACTTAAACTGGTGTGAAATACCCCCAAAAAAATCAAAATTAAGTTATGTTATGAATGTCTAAAAATTTTCTATTTCAATTAAGCTTTACTTTCTTAGTTTGTTTTGACATGGAAAAAACATGTGTTAATTTTTATAAGCGTTGATAAAGAAAAATTAAGTTTTTAGAACAAAATCTCACTTTATTCATAGTATTTAAAACTATTTCAATAAAAACAGCCGGCTAAAAAAATCCCTTTTACTGTGTTGCAAAATGTGTTTTACTAAAGTATGCTTGATGGTATAAAAATGGAATTTTCGAACGTTCTTCATTATTAGTTTGATACTTAATAGAAAATGCGTCGTTAAATTTCTTCATATTTTCGAAACAATAAATGTTTTTCAATCTAAACGAAAAAAATTAAGAAAATTTTAAATTAACATTTTAAATAAGGAAAGCGTTAATACATGCAGTTAAAATTTCATGCAAAATGTTTTTTTACTTTAATATGAATCTGAGGTTTCAATATAAAAATTATCGAAATTGTGCTAAGACCATGAATTACTTTACTCAACAGAGAGTAATGTCTATCACACATTCATGATATTTAGATTACAAACAAAAACACTACTTGATATTTTTTTTTCTAAGTCCAGATACATAGACGCATGATGCATCAAAATCAGATCTTGGCCATTCCATATATGTTTGGCACAGACATTGAAAAAACATACACCAAAAGCACAGGAACAGAATGAGATTGAGACCACATTCTTGAATTGAGTATCTTCATACGGCTGTAGGTTTTTCTGCCGCGACAACAACGAGTACTTTCTGAAGAGTTTGAGTGAATGAATCTGGATGAATAAAAATAAATTAGTCTCACAAACATAATGTTACAGAATATTAAATTTACAAAAAATTATTCAAATTTCCTACAAAATTTTTAAACATACGAATGATAATTAGTTCTGAAATGTTGGAAACAGATAATAGGTTTTTTTGTTGAGGAATTCCCCAAAATTATCAGATTGAATGCTTCGTTGGATATCCAACAATCAATTTATTCATATGCCAAATAATTTTTTGCTTTACACAAATGTAGCAATGTTTCGACAAATTACTGTAATTTTTATACATAATATTATATCAAATCACAAATTCCATTTAAATCTGGAGCCATATTCAACATTTCTATATTCACATTCTTTTAACGTATGGGGGGGACCATTTTCATACTTTATGATTAAATTATCTAATTAATACTCCTTGCTTAAGACTGATACAGGGAGACATTCTAAACTATATACTTCATAATCTTTTGACTTATTCTGGCATTAGATTAAAGCTCAAGATGCTTAAGAAATTATTTATGTACATGAGTAGTTGTAACTTATAAGAGTAATATATATATATATATATATATATATATAGTTACATAAGTATGATAATCCTTACCTTCTTTAATATTTAAAAGCTGAAAAAGAACACAGGAATTTGACAGTGAAAGATGAAATGATTAGTAAGAAACAGCTACAAAGCAAATGAGTAAACATGATACTCAGATACGTTTAAAATAAATTACTAAATATCAAGCTTCATTAAAATTAACTATAAAACAGGGTAAAAAAGTCATGATATCAATAAACTACTTGGTTGAATTCGATTTTCTAAATACCAAGTTTTAAAACGAAAGCTTTAAAATTATAAGAAAAAGTATTTTTATAAAAATTTTAAAATTTTACAATATGTGATATAAAATAAATTAGCATACTTTGACAAACATAGAAGCTTAATGTAAAGTTTAAAAACATCAAACAAATAATTAAAAACAACATTCAAACATAATGTATATAGGAATGAGAACTACTGCAATTATAAAAAATTTGATTAAAATAGAGCAATTACTAATCATTCAGAGGAAAATAAGCAATTGATTCCTTACGTATTGCATTTTTGATGCAAGTTGGTTTGTTTTCCCAGTATATAAAGAGGAAGTAGACTGGTATACCTGTGCATATGATTAAAGCCCCAAAACCTAAAACGCAAAAGTGTTTTAATATCATAATTAAAATTATTATTTACATGTATTAGAATGTAATATTGTAAGTACACACAGATAACAAAATTCAATACTACTCCAAAATGCAGTGCTTAAAATGTTTTCTTTAATGATTAAGCTTTGTATTTCTGAAATTTCAAATCTAAAAGCTTAATAAATTTAAAATAATGCATTTTAGTATTAAATTACATAATTATTTTATATAGAATAGATAGTTACACCAATTCAATTATATGTGCAGTTTTTTACACTGTTACAAAATATTCAGAAATTTAAATATCTCCATGCAATACGAAATGAAATTAAAATTGTAAGACTTGATAATACATTAAAATATATAATTAATTATCAAGAGAAATATTTTTCCTTACATAATAAGTATAGTCCGTTATTAGAAATAATTGAATAATATATTATAAAAAAGGGAAAAATTTTATTTAAATAAATGTCAAAATAGTGTAATACATTCCATGCACACATATATATATACACACAACATATATATGTATATATATACACTGGTGTGCAAACCTTAAGCAACAGGTGGTTTTTCTGTAATAACTCAGTGAGAAATCATCTGAAGGACATGAAATTCAGACATGAGACACATCATTTTGTACTTAAAAGATGACGAAAGCATAGTTGCACAAAAGCGAATACAATGCATACAGTACGGAGTCAAACAAAAATAGGCTTTATTGAACTCACTGTATCCCTGAACAAGATCATCTGTCCAAGAGAAAGAATAACCAACAGAAGTTCCTTAGCATGGGATATGCCCTCCCCTTACTGAAATGGACGCTTCGCACCGTCTCCCCGTTCTCAGTACCAGATTGTCGAGCAGTTCTTGCGGTAAGAGTGTCCATTCCTCAATCAGCATCTGTTTCAGTTGCTGCGTGCTCCCCGGGGTATGTTGTCGTGCCACAATGCATCTCTCCAAAGCATCCCACACATGTTCTATGGAATTTAAATCAGGGGAGTACGCTGGCCAATTCATTCGGGTGATGTCTTCACTTTCCAGTAGCTGCTGAACAGTATGAGTCTGATGTGGCCGTGCATTGTCATCCATAAAAATGAAATCTGCTCCAATGGCAACTTGGAACAAACGTACATGGGGAAGGATTACCTCCTGACAATAGCGATCTCCGGTTATAGAACATCTGTCGAAAACGTGGAGCTCAGTCCACCCGTTCAGCATAATGATTCCCAGACGAGAACTCCAGGACCTATATAACGGTCTTTTTCCGTTACGTTACTGTAATGAAACCGTGTCCCAACCTCTCTCCAAATCAACTGGCGTTGAGAATCTTTTGTGGAATTGAAACGATTCTCATCTGTGAAGAGGATGCGACTTCATTGATCAGATGTCCAGTTTTTTGCTCTTTGCACCACTCTAAACGGTGCCGCCGATGGCGAGCTGTCAATGGAATGCAGCGTTCGGGACGACGGGCGAATAGGCCACCTTTGTGAAGGCGTCACCACGACACTTGTCGCTCCGTTGCTGTACACAGTTGCTGAACAATGGCGCTTGCTGACTGGTTTCGGGATTTTTCCGCCTGCCGGACGATATAGCGGTTATCCACTGCAGTTGTTTTCCTGGAGCGGCCACCACCAACCTTTCGAACAGCTATATCTGTCCTCTGAAGGCTTTCCAAGTCCGCGAAACGACACCTTTGTTGGTTCCGAACTCTTCATCTATATTAGTCACACTACTCTCCTCCTCCAGTTTTCCAATCACTCTTCTACATGTGAAGTCATCCAGGTGATTTTTTCTAGCCATATTTCACGGACACACTCACTTGTACTTCAAACGAAAGTCTTTAATTGCTCCATCGTGTTTCCTTTTATTGTAGGCTTGAACATATGCTCACGTCATCTCTGATGTTTTGCCACTGATGTTTGCATACACATGACTTTTCTACTGAATTACGTGTTCATTGCACCGATCGCAAAAATTCCTTTTATGCAATTTCATGGCTATCTGCTTAAAATTTACATTGTTGCATAAGTTTTGCACACCAGTGTAAACACACACACACACACACACATATATATATATATAAACAAGTATAAATAAACGTAGTTTAATGAATTTTATAAATACAGAAAAATTATTTTATTTAAGGACACAAGAAATAAAAACATTATTGCAATACAGATCACAAAATCAATATTTTCAAATCCTATAATATATTGAATAAAAAACGTTTCATTACAAAAACCCTCTATAATACAAGGTAAACAAGAAAGTTCTTGCCGTTTTTAATGACCCATAAGAACATGCCCCATCAAAAGTGTAGCCTATTGTTAGTCTTCAAAGTAATCACCATCGGCATCCAGCACTTTCTGCCAACATGTCTCAAGTTGTGCAATCCCCTTGGGTTAAATCTCGGAAGTTTTTGGATGCAAAGAACAGCATGCGTATTTGTGTGCAAGTATTTTTCATAATGGAAGGATTTTCCACGAAGATGATTGTCCAGGGAATGGAAGAGGTGGTAATCTAATAGTGCAAGATTAGGTGAGTAAGGAGGGTAGCACAAAGTCTCCTAACTAAAGTTGCTGTATAGTGTTTCTGACCATCCGAGTGACCTGCTATCTCATGTTACTGGCAAAGAATAGTACACTTTGCTAAATCCTTGTTCTGCAATGCCAGTTGCACACATTTCAATTGCTGAGAATATATGTCCATAGCGACCGATTGGTTCGTTGGGAACAGCTCGTAGAACAACTTTATGACAAGTCCACCAGACGCAAACCATAATCGATTGGTGAATGTGCGCGGTGGACCTGCTTTTATTGCGACCGATTCCTACTCTCGATGGACCGGTCTCTCAACCACGTCATACACTAATACTTATCAACACTTCAATTAAATGACAGCTTGAAAGCGGCACGAATTTTCTTATTTATCTTATATTAAACATACCACAAGGATAGGCTTTCAAGACCACAAATGTATCATTCGTATATTAAAATACCTACCAGTGTCTACAGGCTCAGCAATCATTGGAACAATAGTAATGAAAATAGTTGCCAGAATGTAAATTATTGGGAAAAATAAGTTAACCTAAAAATATAAAATTAAATTTATTAAATTATACAAAAATTTTACAAGAAAAATTTGAATACAAGTTTCTGAAATTTAAAATACAATTCTAAAACTCTGTTTTTTTTTTTTGTTTTTTTTTTTTTTTTTTGTTTTTTTTATTATTACTGACCATAAAACTTGCCCCATTGGGAAGAAATTCGAATAAGGAAAATGTATTTGATTCAATTTAAGACATTTAGAAGGAATAACTTGAGTAATAAGTGCATAAAATAACCATCATTGACAGCAACAACAGCATTTATAAGCATGGGCACTAAGTCCAACAGATTAGATGGAATGTATAGAAATAGATCGCCATATAATTTCAACACGATACTACAGTTTTATACACAGTGACTAGTATATAATAACGAGCAGGCTCCATGATACTCATTAATCAAAAAGATTTTTTATGGATCGGAAAAATAACCTGGACAAGGAAAAATCGAACTGGCAGCGTAGTTTCCTTCATATATCCTGTGCCATGTAATCTCTGCACAATGCTGACAAATGGTCGTGCATTATCTTGCTCAACCGTAGTGTTTGTCAGTGTTTAAACAAAAGATCAGAGACTTAACACAACAGAAAACTAATTCCACTGTTTAAAACTTGTCAATCAAACAAGGTAACTAAAACGTGCATCAAATGGCACCCCATAGCATTACTACAGTCATGGATCAGTTTGACAATACCTTATGTTTGCTGGCAAAGTGGGTTTTTCATGATGCACTAAACACGGATGCGATTATTATGATGCTTTTAACTAAATCAGGATTCGCCTGAAAGCAGGATATCTCGTAATTCTGCATTTAGATTGGTCGTTCATCACATTGAAATTATTTCTATTTTGATGCATTGTCAATAGTAGCCAAAGACATGGATTGCCAGGTTTACAGATCATGCTGTTACAAAGTTGAACTTTTCACGCAAACATGAATCTTGAAAACGTCCTGTTTTCCTGACTCAGGACTCGTAATGTAGCTATAAGAGCCATTAAAGTCATATAGGTGTCATATCTGTCATTTTGGCTTTTAGTAATAGCTGGAAGCTGAGATCTAGCAACCCATTACAAATAACCACTCTACATACATTGATACCATATTTTATGAAATCTATCTCTGTCGATTTAACCTTAATTCAGTGTTTCTCAACCTTTTAGTATTCACGGCCCAATTTTCAATCACAATTTTCATCGCGCCCCCCCTCCCCACCACATACAATAAAATGTATATAATAACAATGTATTTTGAGTAATTTGGCGCTAAACCTACACTACAACCTTAATTTTAAACTTTACAAATTACCAAGAATACCGAAATTTATTGACATTTTGCAATACCGGTCCTCAGCATTAAAAAAACAAGAATCCTATGCTTTTTTATTGCTCTTGCGTTCCGCCATGTCGGGCATTCTCACGGTTTCGCGAGAAGTTTCGATTTGTCTGGAATTTGTCTGGTCAGCAAAAAATTAAGCTAGGAGCGTGCGCAGATGTGAACAAATATAGGGAGAAGGAGAAAGTTCTATGACGCCAATTTCAATTTCAGACAATCTCATTCGAGTCGATCCTTCTATCGCTATTGAATCTATTCTGAATGTGTATATTATATATATTTTCGTGTAATTGCAATTCACCGTATTAAATATTCACGACAGCAGACTTATGCAGAATCATGGATAAATTTTTAAGCGAGCGTAAGCGAGCATTGGACGATAGACAAGCATCAACAAGTACACAAATGAGCGTGGTTCCGAAAATAAAATCAAGAAAATATTCTCAAGAATACTTAAATTTTGGGTTCAATAGTACTGAAGTAAATAAAGAAGAAAGGCCCCTGTGTATCATTTGCTCAAAAATGTTGGCGGCAGACAGCATGAAACCTAATAAACTTAAACGACATTTGGAAACGCTTCATAGTGAGTACGTAAACAAACCCAGAGAATTCTTCGAATTAAAATTAAAATGATATGAAAAGAAAAAATCATTGTTTAAAAAAACTTTGTCTGTGAATGAAAAAGCTTTAATTGCCTCTTACAAAGTTTCATATAAAATAGCCAGATGTAAAAAGCCTCACGCCATTGGTGAAGAGCTTATTTTGCCAGCCACGACTGATATTGTAGAAATTATTTTTGGAGATAATTTTGCAAAACAGATGCAGTCTATACCTCTTTCAAATGATACTGTTGCCCGTCGAATTGCTGATATAGCTGAAGATGTAGAGTGTCAGCTTTTGTCGAAGTTGAGTTACAAATTGTTTTCAATACAACTCGATGAGGCAACAGATAGTAATAAAGAGGCTCATTTCATTGCCTATGTTAGATTTTGTGATGATTTGTCAGTAGTAGAAGAATTATTTTTCTGCAAACCAATAGAACTCAAAGCAACATCACTCGCTTTATTTGCTGTCTTAAATGATTTTATGAACGAGGCAAACATAGAATGGAAAAATTGCGTCGGAATATGCACGGATGGTGCTCGTTCTATGCCAGGAAGATTCCAAAGTATTCAAGCACTTGCGAAACAAAAATCGCCACAGTGCGTCTAGACATTGCATGATCAACAGAGAAGCTTTGGCTTCCAAAGAAATGAGTCCTGGTTTGAATATTATGTTAACTACGGTTGTAACGGTAGCGAATTATATAAAAATGAGACCCCTGAAATCAAGAATCTTTTCCGCACTTTGTAAAGACATGGGTGCAGTACATTCAGCGTTACTATTTTATTGCGAGGCAAGATGGTTATCACGAGGGAAATTTTTGCAGCGTGTTTATGAATTAAGAGAAGAAATCGCCGTTTTCCTAGAAGAGGGAAAAAGACCGGAAGCTGAGAATTTTCGCGATAGTTTATTTGTGTTGAAATTGATCTACATGGTTGACATATTCGAGAAATTAAATAACTTGGATCTTTAACTGCAAGGAGCAAATGCACATATATTGGATACGAGTGATAAAGTTAATGCTTTTTGTAGGAAATTGGAATTGTTGAGCAGAAATTTAAAGCAAGAAAACTTAACAATATTTGCAAATTTAAATGATTGTATTAAAACTTACAAGGCTGAAGAACAACATGTAAAAGTTGTTTTTGTAACCATTGAAAATCATTTAGCAATGCTAGCAAAGAATTTTAAAAAGTAATTTCTTGCTGATGACAAACTGATATCAAGTTACAAGTGGGTGAGGGATCCATTTCAAAATACTCCCGAAGGACTCTCAATCGAAGAGTAAGAACCCTTCATAGACTTCACGACAAGTGGCGAAACCAAAAGACAATTTAGTAATAAATCACTCTTTGAATTTTGAACAGGAGTGGATGATGAGTTTTCTGCACTAAAAACAAGGGCATTTCGCATTCTACTACCATTTTCAACATCTTACCTTTGTGAAACTGGATTTTCTGCGGTGGCTTCTTTGAACACAAAATATAGATCTCAGTTAAATATAGAAAAAGAACTGAGAGTGTCTACTTCTAACATTAAACCCTCATTCGAAAAAACTTTGCTCTGAAAGACAGGCCCAAGGAAGTCACTAATAATTATTAAATTAATTTGTTTTTAATTTAGTAAGTTGTTTTAATTTAATAAGTTAATTATTAAATATGTCAAAATGTATTTTGTTTTGTATGTGTGTGTGTGTGTTCTTTCCTTTCAGTCACTTAATCAATTTTTTTAAATAACATTTTCTCTTGGATATGCTCGTGCCCCCCCATTAGTGTGCTCGCGCCCCCCTAGGGGGTCGCGCCCCACAGGTTGAGAATCACTGCCTTAATTTCATATAAAGTATAAAACTTATAGCATTTTTAATGCTTAGTGCTAGCAATGAAATAAGATTATGATTCAATTACTGATTCAAACACTGTTTTCTCAATTAACAAAAAATATTATTTCAAAATAATGAGCATGAAATTACTTAGGAATAACTTTTAACTAAAATAAAAGAGAACAATTTATGACCATTTTCATAAAAAAATATAGACATTATATAATAATATAGACAAATGTAAATATTATTGAAAAATGCAAATAGACAAAATTTTCTTTCAAATAAATACATATAATCAGCTTTTGTGAATACTATTCCCATTCTGAGTGGCTCCTTATATTCACAATTACAAAATTCAATACCGGACTTAAAAATCCAACTCTTCTTTGTATGAATTTTAACCTATACAAAAAGTACTTTACGAATTTAAGAAGGTTATGACGAATACAGGAAATATATTCGAAAGCAGTACTTTAGAGAAATCTAAATAAAGGAAATTTTTAAATTATTCGAAAATATTTACAAGATTATACTTTTAGGCAATTATAATAATTAAAAATAATGCTTACAGTATTGAATTGCAGATTATCAACAATTAATGATTTTTAAAAGATGACAAAGGGACAATTCAGAGAAATATAATTACTTTTATAGGGCGGGCCAAATCTGGCTGCTTCCATCGTAGATATGGTAAGCAAACTACAGCAAGTCCGATAGCAAGCCATGTTGCGAATCCCACATAATTAATAAGGGCGTATATATCTTTAGAGCATAAATAAATAAGGGAAAGAAGTGCCTAAAAAAGAAACTTGTATTATAAATGAGATATTATAGTCCATTTTTTTATTATAAAAGAGAATAAGGCAAAATTTAATAACTAGCTTCATATAAATATAAAAATATTAGAATATACAAAATATTTGAATATACAAAATAAAAATATATTCATCAACATATTTAATTTTAAGCAAGACTACATTCCACTTATCATAAAATTATTCTTACTCAGAATATTCTTTTATTTAATCGTTTGTAAATTTAAGTGTAAAAAAGTGTTTACTGCAAAACAAGAATGAGAGAGGGAAATTTTGTGGTGAATTTTATAAAATATGTAAGACAGACAATAAGTGGTTTGACAAGAAAAAGTAAGCAATTTGTTAATTGGAGCTAGTAATAAATTAAAACTAGGCAGCCAATAACAAGTTGAAATGAATAAAAAAGACTCACTTTTCAAATAAACACAACTTAAGTTGCATTGATCATTTTAAAAACTATTTTAACCGTTTACAAGAATGTAATTTCACTGGAGAGTGTTTCATTTTTGTTTGTGGCTCTGTTCATTTTTGGATACGAAGGTTAATTAGTCCGAAATCTACGGTGTAACTACTACTACTATATACATCCATAAGCGATGTGAGATTCAAACTTACGACTGTTGAACAAAGCCCTTAGAGCTAACCACTTAGCATCCAGTCCAGTCATCAATGTAGATCTTAAAGTATTTTGGAGAGAAAAGATGGTACCTAAAATAAACTACAAGCTTATGGGTATGTCTCTCAACATTCATTTTCTGCACACGAGGACTAATTGGACCGAAACCTACGGCTTAAAGTTGATTTCAAAACACTACAAATATCCACGCCAAGGAGCGCTAACCACTCATCTAGCATCCCAGTAGAAGCTTTTAGGAATAACTGCTATATTTGTATTGAACTTTTTTTACTTATAGAAACGTTAAGAGAAACTGTAAAAAGTAGTAAACATTTAAATCACAGTAGAGGCTAAAAGTTAGTATTTTATTTCCAACTCTGAGGACATTTTTAAAAATAAAGGGCTAATTCTCGGCTATAATTTTTTAGAATACCTGTGATTTTTACAACAGGGCTTATGAGCCTAATAATATTAAAACTGTTTATCGATAACAATATAAATAGTAAAAACGTTGCTTGTAATATAAAAACTGTTGTAGCAGTTAATTCCAATAACTGAAACCTTATTTTACATCAAGATAACCGAACTTCTAAAAGCTATTGTAATGAAGTTTTTGGTGAAATTGATTGTTTTTGAATTCTTTATCACTGATGTTTTCGCTTTTGTGAAGCATTCCTTAATAATGCAATGTTAAAATCTTCAAAGGTGAATTTTTTAGCATTTCCTGAAGGATTAAAGAAACAATTATATCTATGAAATTTCTATTTTTTATGATAAAAGTAAGAGATAAAGTACCTGTGACTAAAATATTTGATATTATGCATTTCTAAATATATCATCCATTATCTTGTTTATTGTGTAAAAAAAATTGTATCAAAGAAAAAAATCACTCAAATTGCAAAAATAAATTAGCACAAAACTTTTGAATTCAAAAAACTTATTTAATGACTGCATTCTACTTAATATTTCGATTTCTCAATGATTTTTTTACTTCGCAAAGGATGATTAAAAAATTTGTTATTCAAAGTTAAAATCTGTTTTACATAGTTTTAATTACTTCCTCAGTTTTTAAATTACTTCATCCAATTATTTGCTTTATAAGTTAACATCCTTATTTCTAAATGTATAAAATTTTATAACGTATGTTTCAAAAAATGTTAATAAAATCCTGTTTAATATCTCTATTTCAAGCAAACAGAAATAAGTGAAAATGCTTTACAGTATCTATAAGCGAATATTTCAATTGTTAACCTTTTTTATTAGGATAATGTAATTCTATTTTCATTAAATATTAAATTATTTTGCTAACAATGATTTCGGTTTTCCTATTATACTTCATCATTTTTACTTTACTTTCATAGATGGTGATGCTACTTACTAATCAAGATTAATTTAAAATCAGTGACGTTAATTTAAAATCAATTAAAAAATCCAATGTATGGCCAATAGCAGAGAACCGTTTAAGAACCAGTGACAAAATATAAAACATCAAATATTTCATTGATTTATTAATCCAAAATACAATATATTTATTAGAAGACAATTTTCTCGATAAATTGGATAACTTAAGGTTTTAGTAATTCCTGGTAAATATGATTTTCTATGAACTGAATAAATCTACTATAAAAGTTCTCGATTTGTGGAGTACGTTTATGTTATAAGTTGTAATATTTAAGCAAAATAAACTACAATTAATGAATGTTGAACTCGTTAATTTTATCAAATATTTTTACAAGACTAATTTCACACAAGTACATATATTGTTTATATTTATTTCAGGATATTTAAAAATAAAAGTAATCCGTTTGTATAATATTCACTTTTTTATTCAAAAAAATCGTATATATATGTTATCTAATATACTTTAAAGAATAAATCTTACCACAAACATGACAGCTGGTGTCGGTGTTAAATGATTGATTTGTATCATATTTAAGATTTCTGGCATTTGTCCTTGTTCAGCTCCAGCGTAGAATAATCTGCATTTTACAAATACAGATAATTAAATTCATATATAAGTAATATACAAATGACTATTGTGTTTTTATAATAAAGGTTTAAAATTATGAATATTTAAACCGCATTTTAAAATAAATTGTTAATTTGCTGGATATATAGGAATTAAGCGGCCTAAGCGAACTACTTCAAAATGAATATAGCGAAATTAATTAAACGAGTAAGTAAAATTAAAGGATTGTGCAAACAGGGGTCTCTACAACCACAGACTATTTTCTTTTTATTCCACAATAAAACAATATCAAAATATGTACGTTCATTGTAGTTTTTTCCTTTTGAGATTTTGATTATAAAATTATCTTTAAGAATTATTCAAATACTTTTAAAGCTAAGCTGAGTTGAAAGATTTTAAAATTATTATTTTCAATAAGGGGCGTTTAGGTAATTTTTATTGCGGCATTCTAAATATAAGAAACCTGAAGCAGTATTACCTTGTGACATGATTACGATTCATGGTATGAAATGTTCTATCCACTGTCCGTAACACGTTTTATTGAAAATATAGCATACAACTTTCACATTTGTTGAAAAAACGTTAGTTTGTTGGCATAACTTTTATAATCTAGAATAGTTCATAATAATCACCTATCTGGGAATTGGAAACAGGTGGTATCATTATTACAGTATCAAGTCAATTTAACTTTATTTTTGTCTGTGGTTCAATGATCACTTTTGGCACAAAATTGACGATTTGACAAGAACTTGCATTATATCTTATGTATACATTTGGTACCTACATTATGCCTACTTTAACATGTATCTTTAAAAGATCTCCATGAATATAATGTTGGTATAAACACAAAAATATAAAACTTTAGCTCAGGAGAAAGAAATCCTGAAACACGCAGAAGAAAAAAATTTTGAATTAAAAGTTTGTCTTCAAGATTACCTTGAGGAGGTAAAAAGAATTCCATTTACTCCACCGAAAGTAGACATTGCAACAAAAACTGGAACAACCCATGCAAAATTACCAAACAGGCGGTCTGCAAATATCTAAAATACAACAATCATTTTTAAAATAACAATTATAATTCAAATAACAAAAATTAGTTTCAAGAATTGTATGATGAAATAAACTGATAATATTTAGGGAACGTAAGCAAATTAAGATAAAGCTTTTGAAAAAATATGCTCATATGCAATGGTGAATGAAATATTTTTAATTTTCCTTCACCAATGTATATGAGCATTGTGAATGAAAATTCCTGTTTAAGCATTTAATTTAGACTTTATTAGTTTAAACTAATGTTTAATAATTTGGTATTGATTAAGAATGCATAATTTTAAAAAATATCTTTGTCAGATGCCAATTTATTAAGATATTTCTAATATTATGAAATTAATTCTCTTTGATTAAAAAATAATCAATACTGCAAATTCTTAAAATAATTTTTCTTAACTTTAGCTTTAGAATCTCTTAATTACATTATATAATATTATCTGAACTATTATGCAGCAATATTTTAAATAAAGATTATAAAAGTATTTCTCTGCTGAAATGTTAATTTTTATTTTACTCTAACATAAATAATTCAAACTTAATTGAATAAAAATTACATTAAATTACTCATAAAAAATATTACAGTATTACTTTAATAAAATCAATCATAAAACATTTATGCGTTAAAATAGAAGTATTTTATTAAGATAATCAACTTCAAGTTTAAATAAAAATGTCGCTTATTTCGCAATTTGTTACACTTAAAAATTAAACTACAAGCTTAAATGTAAAACCATATTGTCTCCATTTCATTGTAGTTGCTCAACATTCATAAACTTAATACAGGTGTTTAAATAAAATTCTGATAAATGTATTTCAAAATTATATTAATTTTTAAAAATTTAACTTTTAAATTTTTAATATGAAATTAACTGCAATTAAGTATGCGATTATGGATAAGATATCTTAAGTAAGTGAATAATAAAAATTCACGTAGTAAATCATGTCAAAAATCCTTATCAAATTAAAAGCTATATAAAGCGTCTCATAAATAAAAAACATTTTAAAAAATGTGAGCTTTACCTCACATTTTTTAAATATTTATATTTATGGAACTCGACATTTTGACGCATTTTAATTATTTTGGGAAAATTACGAAAACCAATTTCATTTTTGTATTATCTCTCTAATATTGTTTCATCTGTACGAATAAATCTGATTTATTTATTTAGTGAACGTATGATACATTAAAGTCTATTTTAAATATATATTAAATTCTATTTCTTCAACTTTTGAAACATTGAAATTATCAAGTCTTTAATCTCAAGTATTTATCTCAAAGTGTAGAACCTGTCCCTATGGATATTAATTTGGAGTAGTAGTAAATAAAGTTCTATGTAAATTAGTTTTGTCCATAAAAAAATTATAATAAATAAAAATAAGAGATTGTTGGGGCCGTTATCTCAAGTGAAATAAACCTGGTAAGCAACAAAATAAGCCAATATATGCGAATGCAGAATATAAATTGCAATCAGGATTTGTGTAAAAGATGAGCGGAATAAATATAGAATATTAAATTTACTAAAATATTCTTAAATAACGCGAAAACTTTTTAAAATATACCTCACATTTTCCTTTTATTATATGTAGTTTTAGTTATTTCTAAGTGTCTATATTTTTAATTTAAATACTTGCATTTGTTCATACGTCAAAGTTACGTGTTCATAGATATACCTCTGTAAATGTCTGTAAACTAGTAAATTGTTACAAAATTGCAGCTTAGTTTAAAATTTTGCTTCAAAGAAAAATTATCGCAGAAATGAAATACGGCTACATTAGTCAAACAGCAGAATTATAATGAGTAGTTAAAATAAAAGTTTACAAATTTTTAAATATCTGCTATATATCTTTAAAAATAATTTAGTTTCAATTACCACAGCCACTGCTTCAGCTCCCATAACTTCTTGAATTGATAAGGTGGTATGGAAAGCAACAATAGTAAGAGTATAAATTACAGTCACCAAAACACAGGAAATAAATATAGCTCGAGGTAAATTTCTGGAATAAAATTTATATTATTCACTATGAAAAAATTTAACTTACAATGATAATACAAATTTTAAGAAATCTCCAAAATTTACAATTTAAATGAGTGGAATAATTGTCTACAAACAAATGCATTCAATTAGAATTAATGGGAAAAAAATCATAATAGAACTTAGCTCATTGATCTAATATCTGATCAGAACAATGTTAAAGATATATTTCGCATTATAGATCAAAAATCTCATTTATCTTAGTTAAAGTTTAGTTGCAATTTATAAAATTTCCCAGAGATAAAAAAATAATTGTCAAATTATGATTAAAATTCTTTATTTCAATAAATGTAATTTCTTAACAAGGTAAGTAGTTTGAAAATACTGTGCTTTTTTTTTCCAAGTTCTGCACAGTATCGTAAATATTTTAACAATTAATTTTTAGTGTTTCAAAATATATTGGGCCAAAAAAAACGTAGTTTTTAATTATTTCCTCGAAATAAATTGTAAAAAGAGATACAAAACTAGTAACTGTGATCCCAAACAATTATCTAGTAGTTGCAGTTTTACAAAGCTGCTCCAAAATATTTAGTAAAATTTTGTAAGGTACACGAGAAACAATATGCTTTGATTTTCATATTTTCAAAAATTTAGATTGCGTAAAATTTTAAAGCTATTCAATGTTGAGAAACAGAATAAGCTTTTATTTACATTGAGGTAAATTTACATTAAAAGATTACATTTAAAAGTAAATTTACATCGATGTAAATAGTTTTAGTTACATATATAAAAAAAAATAAAATTTTACAAAAAAGTCTACTTTGATAAGTTAATG
This sequence comes from Latrodectus geometricus, assembly GCA_026290005.1. NCBI lineage: Eukaryota > Metazoa > Arthropoda > Arachnida > Araneae > Theridiidae > Latrodectus > Latrodectus geometricus. The sequence continues at coordinate 1,195,157 of JAPDSC010063931.1, read as the reverse complement.
AAAAATTAAATCTTTTATAGTTTTATAAGTTAAAAAGGGAGAAAAATTTTTTAAAAATTCTATGATTGAAGCAATTTTTGAATTCTAATAAGTTTAATTTGAATTTTTTTAGAATGTTATTTTAAAGAAATAATTGAGCACAAGGTTGGATTTGATTTGTTCGTTGCTCAATAGTTATTTTTTGCGCAGGAGATGTTATTAAGTGAAAGAGAGTAATTTCTAAAATAATTTTAACAATATCTAAAAATATGAAACACTTACTTATGCGGGTCTTTCAATTCTTCAATGACAAAGTTTAAATAGTTCCTACAACATAAATTTTCATATTAATTTCATGAACTTATTTGTAATTTTCTTGAAAACTACAAAATTAATTCAATTTTATTCAAACAGTCAATACAAGAACTTAATGCATCCCTGTAAAAAATTGAAACTATTTACGGAAAATTTATAAAGCAACAAAAAAGCCAAATTTATTCCTTTGAGGCATATTACAATAGTAGCACTTTATTTTAATAAATATTTTTATAGTTTAATGCTTTATTCTATATATTTATTAAATTTCACCGAAAAATTAGAAAAATGCTTTCTAAGTATTAAAAGTCTTAATGAAATTAAATAACAGAAAAAATTGCCTTTATTCTTTTAAAATTCGTAAGCAAAGTCATTTTTTTATTTAAAAGAAGAACAATTTATATATACTTACCAACCGTTATAAGCAAATAGTCCTGAATAAAAGGATAATGCTATTTTCGTAATATCCGTTTCTGAATTTTCAAAATTGAAATACTCAACTTTTCCTAAGTGAAAAAATATATAATTAGCAATATTTGTATAAACTTCAAACATTTGAGAAGATATTACTAAATCGTTATGTAATAAAACAAATTATGTTTTATAAGACACTTTGCAGCTAAAGTGGAAACATTGTGGCTAAATTTTAATTTTCCACTATTTCACAAATTTGTAAATCTTCATAATTTTAATTGACGAATTGATAAGAATACATTCAATTATAAAAGTTAGGATTGTCAATAAAGATGAAAAATATTAGCATTTATATAAATTAGTTATAAATGAAACTTTCACAAAAATATAAAATTTATCAGAAAAATCAAAACATTGGAAAATAAAATTTTATTTGATTCATTTCATTTGAGTTTTCTTCGACATTTTAAATAATTTTGACATATTTCCAAGAAGCCAGTTGAAATAACGTCTCATTAATCCGCAATTAAACAATACTATATAGCATGGTAATTAGCATTTTTTCTCACCCTTCCCCCAAAAAATAGTTATAAAAAATAAATTTGTTTTTTGAGCGGAAGATAGGTAATAAATTTTACAATATAACTTGTTAGTTAAAATATATAAATTTCATTAAATTATTAAGATAAATGCATTCATTCATATTAAACATTTGAGGTTTTAAACTACTGATAGGTAGAACAGTTAATAAAACAAATTTGTTTAGTTTTGGTTGACACTCTACGGTCACTTTTTTCAAACGATTAATTGGAATATGATATGCAGTTCGAAGTAAACTACGAATCACTACATTCATGCCGAAGGTAGGAATTGAACCTATAAATTGTTAAACAGAGGCAGAGCCATAACCATTCAGCTGGCAGTTTGACAAATAGATCTGAATTTTATTAAAAACCATTATTTTCATTGACAATATATTCTAAAAATATATAAACTTAGAGCACATGATTTTAAAAAATAAAATTTAAACACTTCTGCAAGTCTTTTTGTCAAGTCTCTACATTTATACTACTTGTAAAAACAAAAGAAATTTATTGTTGATTATAGAGCTTAACCAGTGAATATGCTACATACACTCAATAAAAATTTTTAATACTTTGTAATCAGATTATATGTACTTCAAAAAAATTATTCTATACATTTGTAATTTTGTTTCAATAATTGATAAGCATTTCTTATTAAATAAAAGTTAAATAACCTCAGAAAATCACTTTATTAATACTCCTTTCCTAAGCTTTGTGTGCCATCAACCACTTTTTACATTAGTGAAGAAAAGGCCTTATTTCTAGATGTGAAAAATATAAAAAAAAAACCATTATAAAAAAGAAAGTAATCGATATTTTCCTCTTTCCTATCAACTTCTTTTTCCAGTTAATACCTCAATTGAAATAAAAATCCGACGTTTTTTCGGCTTCTGGCTTATTTACAGAATTTTTTCTAAAGTTTCTAACTTATATGCTCAAAATATATTAAAAGTTATTTATAAAGAATGATTGATTTATCAATAAGTCCCTATTAAAAGAGTGATTTAAATTTATCATTGGTATTTTATTAAAAAAAATTAGGCAAAGTTACCATTGAACAGCTTAACGAGATAGCAAATTTTCCCTTGCTAAAAAATAATTTTTCTAAAAGCATTATAATATTTCCATTTGTAAATAGTATAATTTAATACACTATTTAATTAAAATGAATGGATAAAGATAAGTTTAATTTTCAATAACCATAAAAAACAAAGACTAAATTTGGTTTGTCGCTCAATATTTATGATCTTTAATAAATGAGTTGTAACTGAGCTGGGACGTACTATTTCAAATGGATTCTGAATTACGACAAACGCGCGCGTGCACCCCATGATAGGGCTAAACTTTTGTACCGTTAAACCAGAAGTCAGAGAAATAAACATTCAACTGAATAATGTTCACTCTGAATGATGTACCAAATTTTGAGGTGTTTTATGTGTTTATTCTCACCTTAAAACAAATCTACTATATAACTATTTAATAAGAATGAGCTCGTATACATATGTCTTTATTCATATTGAACCATTAGAAACTTTATTTTAACTGATATATGTTTGCAGTCGTTAATACGTAAAATTAAGAATATTTATCTAGTATTTAGATATTTTTTTATTTCATATATATAGTTGATTTTTAACATTTTAAAACATGTATTTTAATATTTTTCAAAGCATATGTACTAAAAGAATTTCAAATTTTTTTTTTTTTTTTTTTTTTAAACATTAAAACTAGACTAAAATTTCAGGAAATTAAAGACACCTTTACTTTATAATAAATTTGCAAAATTTTATATTCTTATATGTTCATTGATTACTTGATATTAAACGCAAGCAATAAAATTAAAAATATTTGATGAACTGTCATCAAGTTAGTTACTCGATACAAAAACAAAATGAAATAGAAACTTAATTTCTCGCAAATGTTTCTACTGAAATTTAAAAAAAAGTTTTCGATAAAGAGAACAGTATAAAATTTAAATAAATATACAAAATTCAAATTTCTTACAATCGAAATTCTTAAAAAATTTCCTCAAACGCATACTTTTAACCATAGAATTTTCAATGATAAATTTTCAAAATTATTAAAAAACCTTAAAAGCATTTTTATTATCATTTTTTTAATATTAAATTCTCTTACCATTAGCTAACTCAATAAATCCTGTTGTAATGATGACGATTAGGGCAATAAGTTTTCCATAAGTGAAAAGATCTTGTACTCTGGTTGCCCATTTCACATCCCAACAGTTTACAAATGTTAGTAAACCTGAAAATGTAAAACAATGTACATCAAATAAGTTTAATCAAAAAATATATGTGAAATAAAACTTTTAATCACAAATAATATAAATCACGTTGTTTAAACTTTTAAATCTGTATTTGTTAACTACCTCATTTCATTAAAGCATATTTTTAATCTCAGCACTCACCGCATTCTTATAGGCACTTCAAATATTGATATGATAAATAGAATGTTTAATAACTTCAAGTCGCAATAGAAAAAAACGAGTACTATTTTTATTCTACACACATTTTAACCGTTTGAGTGCGGCGAAGCGCTATCGCGCTTCGCTTGTTATGCGCCAAAAATGCGTAGATGCGCGATAGCGCTTGTCTTGTTTTGTAGCGAAGATGCGGAGACGCTGCTGTTGGTTAATATAATTTTCGCATCTATTGAGAGCAGTTGAATTCATATCAATCGCAGAAATTATTCATTTTATATTTATTCAATAACTAGTGTTAATTATAACCATTTCTATTTTTATTTTCCATTTATATTTTCTATTATTTACTACGCATTTCATTCGTCACTTTTAGCATATGTATAAAAAAACTCTTCAGCACTCAAACGGATAATCAAGCAATGTTAAAAATAATTTTATATTTAGAAGACATTCAAAATCAAGGATTTGCTTTTAATGTTTCCTGTAACTATTAAAATTTAAAAATAACTTTTTAATTATACTTTGTTATTAATATAATTAGTGCACAGATAACACACATTTAAAACCTGTTGATCAAATTTCTCGACTATTTAAGTTGCATGATCGCTGCATTCGTCAAAGTTTCGTAAACAGTATATGCATAACATTCTGCGTTCCAATATATATATATATGCACCTGTGCCAAAGAATAAACATTTTGACAATCGTAAAAAAATAGTATCACCTGTTACACTATTTTATTGCTTAAAGTGGCAAACTTTATGTTACGTCATCTGTGTGTTCAAGATATTTTTTCTCTTAGAAACCTCATTTCAGTGCCAAGAATTACTATCCTTCGAATACAATAGCAACTCTTTATTTTCTAAATCTTAGCAAAATTTTTAAAGCATTTTATATTTATCTTGGGATTAATTTTTTAAAAAAAATCTATTTGAGAAACATCACTGTTTTATTTTTATAAAGAAAGAAGCATCAGTTGTTACAACTATTTTACAGAGAAAAGTACACCATCAAAGAAAGCCAGCATTCTTGGGCAAAATCTTTTAATTTTACATGAAAATAAATGAGCTTCCAAAATTAGTGATTCACCACATTGACCGAAAAAATACTTGATTCTTCTTAAATGGACCAATTGAATTGAATCTCAATTCAGTGATTACAAAAATATCAGATAAATATTGTTAGTCAGACGTGTGTATTGAACAGATTTTGTTCATGATTCATGTGCATTGAACTGAACAGATGTTGTTCAAACCACGAGATTCATTTGTCGATATAAAAATTACGTTTACGTTTATTAAAGCCTTTTGTAAAAATAACGTAGATGCTTGAATTAGTTTTAAATTACTACTAGAAAACGACAAAACTTGTTAGTTATAGGTTTGCTTATATATATATTTCCTGCCTTTGGTTACTGCTTCCACCTTTACTTTGAAATTATAATCCCAAAAATGAAGTGATTGAAGCATTAAATGTTTCCTTTTGTGTGAACTAAATTTATACTTAAATATTGATAATTACATCCTTTTTCAGGGTTCTTCTAACAGTTGTACTTTGTTCGTCACGAATTCGTTTCTATTTATGTAAAAATATTTAATTATAAATACAGAATAAAGTGAAAAATAAATTAAAATAAATGTAAAAATAAGTATCGAGGATTATTTATCTGATCATGTAAAACTAAATCTTTTAAATGTTGAAAAATCCCTCTAAAAATTTATACTCTTTTACGATATTCAAGTTTGTAATCATCACATGCAACATATGCAAATCTTTTAGGCAACAAATTCTGCTTGAATGTAAAACAAAGAACATCCACTACACTGTATCAACTAAACATTCTTAAATTCAAATTTGCCCGTAAAAATAGAGTTTGGTAAAGTTGATGAATTCAAACACATTATGGTTACGATTTTAAAGAACCGAGTTACAAGTAAAATTACTTTTTTCTATAATATTTGAAAAACTTTCCTAAATTAAAACGTGACAGAATATGTTGAAAGCGGAAAGCAGAAAATTTTTAAATCACCTTTCTTACTATACTTTTATATTCACTTTTAAAAATGTTCAACAGAATGGAAGTGAATAAATTTCCACCAGTTAAAGAGTTTAAATTATAATTAAAAATCTGAAATAAGCAATTATATTTATACAACAATTAGAGACAAATATACCAAAATAAATATTACACAATTAAAACAAATTAAATCAAAGCCTAAAGAATTTATATATATAAGTCACAATTTATATTGAAATGTAAATTTTCATGGCGCGTGTATTGAATCCTGTACAGATTTTAAAGTGGTTACCCTTGTGATATTCTTTCAAATTTTAGTTCAAAGTTCTCTCATTCTACTTATTCAAAGGGAGTTTTAGCATATTAATTCAATGGAATGTAAAACTTAAAATTTTAAAAATAAAAGTGTATTATTTAATTTAAAAAGCATAAGAAAAAATACCTAGCAAAGAAATTTTCCACACTTAATCATAATTATAACTAAAGTAAAAGCTATTCGAACCAATCAGAAGAAAACATTTCAACTCCCTTACTGAGTATCGTCTTACATTCACAAGACCGAAATTGTTTTCTTTTTTCCACGCTTCACTTTGTATAGTAGTTTCCATGGTAACATAGAACCATTAATGCCACCCACACATTCCCGCCCACCTGCATTGCGCACAAGTCATGAACATGACGTCACTGATCTTTTCCAAAGTTTGGATATTTTTCCCGGAAAGAAGTCATTCATATTCGCCCATGAGAAAATCCGAAAAATATGATTCTCTTCTGGGGATTAACTACATGGTCATGTAGTTAAGAAAGAGAAACTATAAATTACTTTCGTCTCTAACCTTTATATTCTTATTTCTCTATATCAATGAATTCTTAGTTTGTAATTTATAATAAATATATTTCCAAAAAGATTTAAATTACATATTATATACATTATTTATATAGATATGATATTCAGTGATAATATATTTCAGTTTTATAATATTCGAAATATGATAGTGTTATACTAATATCTTTGGTTCAAGAAAATTTAAGTTTCATTGGAGATATCTAGGACTACTTTTCTAGAAATAAATTTGATTCCGGCATATTTTCTAAATAGGATACCATGTATTCAGAATCTTTCAATTTTTTTATGATTATAGAGCTGAAATATCTTCATAAACTTAAGTGAATGCATCCAAATAATTACCGAAATAACGAAATTCCAGATAAAAAAAAAATTGTATTTAGTATCCAATAAAAAAAATAAGAAAATTATGCCAGAAATTGTAAAACGATTTCAATAGTCTTGAAAATTTATTCAAGCAAATCATGTTATTTTTACAGGATGTTTGTCGTAGTTAAAATGGCACTATTAAGAAAAAAACCGAGAAATCCATATGGTAAAATAAACACTATCTTTATTGTTTAAACATACATTTATTTACCAGGAATTACTATGATAAAATTTAAAACAAGTTTTTAACTTTATTTATAACTTGCTTGCATTTTAAGAGGAGTTCAATTTAAACTTATTTTTTTTTCACAGCATTGCGTGTATTCTTTTTTCATTGTGGGACAATAATTCATTGTCAGGCATACTTTTCAATAAGCTGCTTTAATTCTCAATAATAAATTCACATTTATCAAAGTTATTTTTATGCTCTTTAATGAGTTATTTTCCGCCGTTTTCAAAAACACATCGATTCGTCGGTATAACCAAGTTTCCTATTATAAAATATTAGGAATTAACGAGTTATATTGATGTTAATTTTTAAAACCATTTTACTAACTTAGAAGTTGGCAAAGGTTTCTTAAAAATAAAAGGCTTAACCATGAGTGTTATAAGAAAGACTATCACCTGATTCTTTAGATGTTACATTGTGTTTATCAATAAATATTAAATCCGTTTTGTTATAATATCTATGGAACTTTCACTCGGTAAAGAAGGAGTTTTTCTATAAACAATTCAGAGGTTTATATAATTAATGTTTAATAATTCATAATTGTTTTAAAATTATTTTATGAACTATTAAGTTTCAAAATGTATCAAATATTTCATAAAAGAAGCACTTTATATTTTAAATCTATTTATTCTATCAAGATTGAAAAATGAGAAACGCCAATAATACCACATAGTATTTGGTATACTCTCTCTTTTTAATAGTTTCTCTTTAACTTATAATTGCATATCTCCATATGACGGCCCATGATACTTCTATTCATTCTTACATACTTTGATGACATTTATAAAAACTAACATATATGACTTGAAACTTCTCCAGTAAAACAAAGTCCCGTTTAGGCTAAATTAATTTTTAAAGAAAAACTAATTCTTTAATTTTTAGAGATATAGCTTTAATTTATCTTTAGAATTCTATTATTAAACTATTTACTCTGTTGTATTCCATTTTTAAAGATCTTTTCATTCATTAAATTCCCTTTATTTAACAACGAATAGATACGTTTCCATAAAATACCAAATTTCTTTTATTTTAACACTGCAGATGTTCCCAAAGGCATTTTATGATTAGTGTTCATCCGATAGAATATCAGTACATATACGAATTATGAAATTTCTTTAAAAATTTAGATTGAATTATCTGTTACTTGCTGATTAAATAAAACATGTAGTGTTATTAGCTACTCGTAAATTTCAGGAATAAAAGAAATTTCTTTCTCAAAACTTAAGAGCAAAACCGTTAACTGTTAAATTTTTGAAGGGACATAAAAGCATAAAAAAACAAAAGTAACATCAATGGAATATGATTAAGACAATGCTCTTAAGCAGATGCCAGTGAACTCAGAAGTACTGAGATTCGGTTATTGGTTGGTTGGGTTTTATGGCGCAAGGTCCAAAAAGGAAAAGCTACGCCAGATTCGATTATTGGATCATCCAAAGAGAGGTTTGATTTTTGAACGATTTTAATATATTTAACTACATATTTTGAAAACTAGTCATCACTGAATTTGGTTTCCTTTAAAATAATGTTGATAATAGGAAATAAACAAGCTAATAGAATAAAATGTTCAGAACCATATTTCAGATGGCTTTGTATATCTCAATAAGTATAATTTAGTTTTCTAGGACCACAAAAGTTAGACAAAAAGGTTTAAAATGGATTTTAGAACATTATACAAACATACACTTCTCAAACGTTAAAATGAACATCTGTTTGCTTAAAACAGACATCACTGTTACTCAGAATCATTCATTTTTATAAGCGTAACAAATATTTTTCCAGGTATTACTTTTGTCAAACTTTGATTAATCGTCATTCTAGGCAAGAAGGCTGGAAAACATTTTCTAAATCAAATGATCAAAACAGACAATTGAATAAAATAACACTTGTTTTAAGATCTCTTCTCAAAAGTTTATTTCATAAAATGAAGTATTAGTTATTTAAGTATGAAATGATAGATGTCATTTACAGTAAAATAGTTTTCATCACCAAAAAGACATCTGTAGTAGAAGTCGATCTATTTGATTTTATCTATATTTTTAAATATGAAGGAACAGTTGGCTTTCACCAGTATTTAATGCAATTTATTTGAACATTTTTTATGTATACTGTTATAAACAATAAAACTTGTTTCAATTTTTTTTTGTCATAATACTTTTCTTTCAGAACCTCACGTCATCTTTCTGTTGACTGCCGCATAATTATATAAATTAAGGTAAATATTTACGAGATATCTTCAACCTCAAAGGGCTTTACATAATATACACGATAAAGCACAATCTTCATAAACTTACGTCTTTGCAATATTTCTTCTCTTTTTTTCCTTTTTACGCCATTTTTATTTCCTTTCATTTAAAGAATATTTTAAACTCGTACTTTTTAAAAGAAAAGTTGAAATGAAACTATCTTCCATAGTTAGTGACTTAAATCTTTCCGCAGTGTTTTAATAAACTGCGTTGATTTTTAGTTGCAATTTAAAACAAAAATAGGCAAATAAAAAGATTTCCATATGCTGCATCTTCTCCTTTAAGATATCCTCATTTTTAAAGATCAGTATAAAATTATTAAGCAGTAAGCAACTCATAATGGGCACTTTTACGAAATAAATTTTTGTTGCCTTATTTTTCAAAAGGTGAAAATGCAGTTACTTAAATGATGTAAGAATGACTTCATATTTCTTGTAAAAGATCATTTTAAAAAAAGATCATTGTAAAAGATCATTTTAAAGTAAAAGATCATTTTAATACTATAAAACGAACAAATATAAAATCAAAAATTATATTGATTTTTACAAACATAAATTGACCTACTTTTTAAACACTCAATTTATCTAGTACAGAATAGTAATCCGTTTTCATATTAAGGTTTTATATCTGCGTTTTAAAAACCTGGTAAATACAAGAAATTCTACTATTGCTATGACCTTCTCAAAAGAACTAAATTTTTTTAGGAAGAATGTACAACAAGAACACTTGGAAAGGAAACAATTTGAACCTGATCAATGGACATAAGAGTTTGAATTTTTCATTTCTATTATTAGTTTTTCTGGGTAATCTTTCTGCCACGCGGTATTGCATAATCATATTTTATGAAAGTTACTATATATAAATAAATCTTGAACCTTCTTTATAAATATAACAAAACAATCATTTTTCAATGGATCTTTTCCTATGTGGGTATCGACGGGAACGAAATGAGTCTCATTATCCAAAATAGGAACACTGAAACCACAAGACTTCAAACCAATTCCTCCAGAGTCACTTAAAAAAGGATATATTTAAGAAATTACTTGATACCTTTAAATCCGACAAAGTGGCAAAATCAACTAGCAAACCCTGGGCCTCACTCAAGACACTTGGAAAACATTTGGCCAAAAATACCATAAAGTGGGAAATTTCAGACTGCAAACAGGCCATGATTGCTTGGCAAAACGTCAAAATAAAATAGGCATCCTTTCCTATAATTTATGCCAACATTGTTTTACGTTGATAGTTTCCGAAATTCGTCTTGTATGCCCAAAATTAGATAAGGATTCTCAAAAACGTTATGAGATAAGCAAATTGTACTGGAATGCATTTTCATGAACTCTTTTTAAGGACTGCACTTCTTGTGTTCTTTACCTTGTTAAATTTTTATTTCTGTTTTAGTGTTTTGGTTCTGGTTATTGCTTTAAATATTTGTTCTGAGATACTTGACCTTTTTTACACGTTTTGATTGATTTTTTCAATATGAAACCATATGTAACAATAACTTTTCTGAGTACCAAAATTGAGTTTAACTTATAATTGATCAAAACTAATGTAATATCTTTAAATACTAAATTTCTGAGCGTTCAAAGATTGATATTATGAGAGATGAGATTATATCATTCCATGAATGTTCTAATAATCTATTAAGATTCACTATGTAAAATTAGAAAAACAATCATGCTTCCGTAATATTGTAACAGTTCAACTAAAAAACGTCAGAACTCATATTTTTTCTTCTGTTCACAGTAAAAAATTTTTATAATTTTTTAATAGCAATTAAATCAGCATTAATTTTTTTTCTAAAAATGAGAATAATTCTTCATACCCATATAGTGGAAGGACATATAATTCCTGATGTAATTGATTCATTTTGAGTATGTTACACACAAAAGAAAAAAGAGTGAAATATGAGCAAATAATAAGTAAAAATCTAAAATAGAAAAAGTACGCATAACTTTTCTGAAATTCATGGTTTTTCTAATAAGGATAGTCAAAAAATAGATAACACGCGCAACATTTAAAAATCAGAATAACTTTTTTCAATGGAATTCAAGTTTTTATTTTTTAAAGTTTTAACTCTCTTGTGTATTGAATTCTAATGAACATTTAAATTTAATGTGAAATTATCATTCAAAACTAGTACTATAAAGTTATTGATAAATAAGAACAAATTTTAAATTTTCCATTCTCTAACTTAACCTAAACTAAAATTGTTTGCGTGTAAAAAGAACTGAATTAAACTTCATTCCATATGCAAGAATGTAAAAAATGTTCAAAATTCTATGCAAAGAAAATATTAGACATTTTAAATAAAAATTTTACTACAAATAACTTTGGGATGTTTTGCTATTTTAAGAGACGTCATTGTGTGTTGTAAACATACAAATTACATTCACGCATCAAAGCATTTAAGTTTATTTTCTTTTTACAACACAACTATTATTTGTGTACTTTTATAATAAAATTTATTACTTAATATGAAAATGTAGATAAAGAAAAATTAATTAATATGCAAATATTTAAAGATTTGCAAAAATAAAATTATTAATTACAGCACCCTAAAGTTTGGACTATCTTGACATTTATTTCAATATCTGGAATCTTAGTTTTAAAATAAGAAGGTAATGAAATTATAATTATCTAAAAAGGATTTCAACGCAATTTCCCATAATAAAAATACGATTTCTTTTTTAAAGCTGTATTATAAACTCAAATAAGTGTTAATCAAACAAAGAATATATTTTCACGTAAGACTTCATTTAAGCAATAATAGATTACTTGGCTATTGATCCAACAAAAAAAAAAATTAGGAACTATAAAATGACTCTGGTAAAATTTGGTAATACGCAAAAGCAGACAAAAAATGAAAATACTTTTTTATTGATGAAAGTATGCATTGTTGTTTGTTTGTTTAGTTGAGTTTTATGGCGAAGGTCCAAAAAGGACAAGCTGCGCCAAAAGTATGCATTAAGACCGTAAGATGATATTATAAGTACATATATTATCACAAAAAAAAAACATCTCACAATGTAACATTCTTGTATATTAAAGAAAACAGTATAGGATTGTTTTTCTTCTAAAGATATCATTGGAAAAGTGGCATAGTGAATCAAATGTATTTTAGGAAACATCATACATTATGTTATAAATAAAATAAAAAAAATGAGTTTCCAATATAAAAAATACATGCGCAGCAAAGAAATAAGTTTTAAAATGGCCGAGATAAATTTGAATAGATTTTTGTAAAAACAATGAAAACAAGTTTCAAACACACAATCTTGATTTGAGTAGCAAATCAAATTCTGAAGGAGAAGTATAAGATAGATTGTTGCTTAGAGGTTAATTTTTTTTCACACGCGTGAAAACTTGATCAGGATTTCTACTACTTAAGGTACATTTCGAACCCCTAAAACATTCATCCGAGGTGGGAGTTGATCCCTCAAATTTGAAAGTCACACACACACAGATAACTATACATTCAATATTCTATTTATATATATTGAATGTATAGTTATTATTGTTCTTCGGCCTGAACTGTTCTAAATCTTCAGTACGACCAATTAATCCCGAAAAGAAAGAATTGACTTTAAACATAAGAAATTTTTACATAAATTTATAATGTACACTAATTTCATAAATAATTCAATATAATATTTTAATAGGAATTTATTAAGGAATCAATATAACTTAGAAACAAAAATTGATAGTTTTTGCCTTATTAATTATACTTCAAGGATAATTCTTAAATGCTTTGTTTCTCAGCAGTGATTTTTGCTCACCATTTAATTAGACTCATACCTAAGTCTAATTTGGTCGGGTTTTGTGCCTAAGGTCCAAAAAATGGACTAACTACGCCAAGACCAAAGTATAAAGTAGATTTTGAATCACTAAAACATCCATACTTAGGTGGGAATTGAACATATGAATAGTTGATCCGACTGCCAGTGCACATAGTATTCGGTTGCCACTCGGATTATACTTAAAGAAACTTAACTCTAACATCATATACTTACTTATATTTGTTACAGTGTTTTAATAAAATGTTTTTGTGTGATATGTATTCAGTATTAACCCTTCTTTGCATAATGGTGAAAATTTCCATCATAACCTATAATGCCCAAAAATTATATAAAAGAACAAGTTCACTTTAAGTTGATCGTGTTTGGATACCTTTTTAATGTCATAAAAAGAAGCATAGCTGTCAAAAATAAACAAGTGTCATTATCAGTGAAACGAGCTTAAAGTTGTCTCATTCCGCTGTTTGTTGTAGTTGCGATAAACTTATGATTTCGTTTATAATTTTGTTCTATTATATTAGAGTTTCTATTGCTAAAAAATTGAAAATGAGTGGAAGAAAGGTTTATAACACGTGTTTCTGTTATTTTCCTCTTTTATATCTATTTAGTACTAAGCTAATGATCTAACTTTGGATGATGATGGAAATTTTTAGCATATTGTTTTTTGCTAAATTTATACTATAAATATATACTAAGATTTTTTTAACCATTTTTTCTTTAATTTTGAACATGAATTATATCAACTTGATTATTTCACCAATAAAGAAAAAATCATGCAAAGAAGGGTTGAAGTATTTTAACTCTAATGCTAATAATAATGCGTTATTCAATAATTTTCAAGAATAAATCAAAGCTCAATAAACTAGGAAAATAAATGAGTAATTTATGAATTTTTAATTTTCATTTTAAAATTTAATACTATGCAATCAAAAATCTAATTTGATTCCTGAATAAACTTTTATTTGTAGAGATTGAAAGGTATTTTTTAAGAATTGCTTAATGTTACAAAATTTAATTAAAAATTTTCTGCACTGTATAGTAAAATAATAAATAATGATATTTTTAAAGTTAATACTGTCGATGGGAAAAATATTTTAATACTAAATTAGATGGCATTGTATTATTTTTTTCTTTTGGTTGTTAAAAAATTACATGTCTCTACTTTCTTGATATTATGCGTTGAACAATAATTGTGGATATTCCCCATAATGGCCATTAAAAATTCCATGTAGCTCAAAAAAGACTTCCGGCTGAGAAGCTTTTTCAAGAAAGCTTTCAAATATATAAAGATATTTTTAGAGCTGATGGATAAAAACATCGGTGGTATATTCTATTAATAAAATTAGTTTAAGTATGAATGCTTAAGTGTGTTTAGAAATTCGGTAATGTTTCGGGTTATTTAAAAAAAAATTTCCAATGAAAAATGGTTTTACAAATAATTTGCATCAAATTATGCCATTTTAATTAATTGTTATTAATGTTAATTTTACTGCAATTAAGAAATTTGTGTAAAATTACTTTTATTTCATCTAAAACGTTTGCTATGTTACATAAATTTTCTTAAAAGAATCATTTCATTGTAAAAAATCAAATTTCGGAAAAAAAGGAAATCTGTTTTAATTCTAAATCCATAATAACCATCAACAAGCACTTTCATTTTAAAACCATCATTTTAGCTTAGAATAAAAAATATACCTCTTATTTATTATAAATTTACCATTCATCACCAACACATTTTATTTACTTTTAATTTAAAAAATAATAAAATTCTGTAAATTGATGGATAAAGAAAATTACTTTTATGAGTTTTTTTATGTGCAAATAAATTTATTGGAACAAATTTAGAGAAATTATTTTTAAGACTTTTTTGTAACAAAAATTTATACCATTAATATCAAAATAACAGAACCATTCATCGCAAACCTTATAAGGACGAATTTTCAAAACATTTTTAAAAAAATTATCATTACACAGTACTTTTAAAATAACGTTAAATAAACTTATAATAATACTTTATAAAAGTAATTTAATCCCTTATATTTATTTGAAAAATGGAGAAATCCTTATTCAATATAATTACATTTTGTTATAGTTGGTCATGACTCAATGATTTTGATGTAGACTCTCTTATTTGATTTTATAAATTGAATTGGATACATTATTAGGTACTTGTTCAAGTCACAAAATTGAAAAACTCATTTTAGTATTAAAATATCATAAACTTGCCTCAGCTAAACAATCAAAAGAATATCAGGTAATTATTGTGTTTAATTTATTTTTAATATAAACAAAATATTTTGTCAACAAAAAAATTTTGGGAAATATATAAAATTGGAATCATAAAGCAAACACTTACTACTTATTTTATGCTCAGATATAAACTTTTTGATGCATAGAAAGTAGATTATTTTTTTAGCTTCTTTTTTACAAGATGATATTCTTAAAACATTTCCCTAAATTGAATATAATGTGTTTGTGAGAAATTTAAAAAACATAACTTTAAACATTACAAATAAGTTTTTTAATTCTTAAATGTATTAAATAAAATAAATAAGCAAATTTAGTTCTAAATTTCTCTCTGAATTCATTAATCCACTCGCTTGACTTTGTAATGTAATTCACAGCAACTAAATCCACAAGACTATTTTCAAAAGCATTTTGCCTAAGCATTTAGCGTTAAAATAACAGTGGATTCTTAAAATAAATTGTTTTTCAAATTGAAATTTTATAATGTTGTTGCAGTCATTT
Source organism: Latrodectus geometricus (assembly GCA_026290005.1). NCBI lineage: Eukaryota > Metazoa > Arthropoda > Arachnida > Araneae > Theridiidae > Latrodectus > Latrodectus geometricus. The sequence continues at coordinate 1,179,172 of JAPDSC010063931.1, read as the reverse complement.
CTTTTGTACGTAAAATGAAGCCAGAAAAATAATCTGCGAATGTTTGCAGTGAAACCTATTCATTTCGTGCATTTATTTAAGGAGTGCATATTTCCTGAACTCTTTCCTTGCCAGGAAAAACCCAAACTAAACGTAATTAACTATGAAATGTGGCACACACAAGGATAGTTTACCAATACTGAAAATTTAGCTAACAAAAAATGTAATCCAAGTTTTACATTTGCTGCTAATTAAATATTTTTTCTGAATATTCTGTTTAAAGGAATTTTATTTTTATGCAAATAAAATGTATCCTATATAAAAAATGGGTGACATCACTAAGATTGAGAGTTTGATCATACTTTGAGGAAAGTTAAAGATTTTGATTTAAGACAAATATTTCAAAGTGCAAAAACTAGTAGTTTCTAGAATGACCATTTTAAAACTTTAAACTTCAAAGTATTTCATTTTAACATCAGGAACAAAAAAATGATATAAAACTTAATTTAATGAATATTTAATACCAAAAATATAAAAATTAATTAATGTGTTTATAAATAAAATACATTAATATATATATATATATAACAAGGTATTAATTTGGGAATTAAATTTACTATATAGTATATACTTAAAGTTAAAAAACGAAATACTTTTTATATAAGTAATTACTTATATTAGTACTTTAATTTCAGTGCTAGCTGGAAGTTACTTTTGGAAGTTCTTTTTGACTTTAAAATGCCAAATATTTAACAAAATGTTTGCGATTAACTTTGAGCTCTTTATAAAACTTAATCAAGCATATTTAAATTATTGCATGCTACTCAAAAACTGAAATAAAATCAATATTTTAATTACTATAAAATTCTGGATATTGAAATATTTATATTGAAAATGTTTTGTAAACTAGGAAATATACCTGTATATTAATATTCACATTTACTTCCCCAAACAATTAACGAATAAAATTATTCTTCTCCCATAATCAAGAATTTAAAATTATCTCCAGACCTAAGTTTGAAGATCTAATAAAAAGCATTTAGCAGAAGAGAACTATTTTTGACTCGCAGTGACAGAAAAAGATTATTTTTGCTTATAATTTTTTGTATCTCCCATGACGTACTTCGCGGTGAGTATCGATCATCTATTTAGGGCACTCTGATAGGCCAGCTAGTAAATGGAATTTCACTCCCCCGTCATTGCCATCCAAATCACATCCCTTTCAGAATAGACGAACCTATTGCACTTTGGATCTACAAAAGAATTTTAATTTCCATGGAAGAAGGATGAAAGACGATGATTCCTAGCGTTAGAAAATGAAATTCCACACCATAGGGCAGACAACTCCTTTTCTTTCAGTTTTATTGCTTGCTCATTTAATATATATCTGGGACAAAATTATTTCCCCTATGTGAGTAGTATTTATTATTCAGCTATTGAGGGAAGATTCAGAATTCAACAGTTGAGTAAATTTTTGTAAATAGTGAATTTCGCAATTCAAACAAAGTATATTATCACCCCAATATTTTATTTGGCTGACTTCAAAACAAATTTAATTTTAAAGGAAATCTTTCAATACTAACTTGTTACTTCAGTATTTGAATAATTTTATAATTTCAAATATGTGTTCAAATGAGAAAAAAGACATTTATATTAAATATTCAACATTTCACTGAAAAAAAAAATCAGTGTAGTTTCACAAAAAACCAAATCCACAAAGAGTACTGTGATATTTACATGTTGCTCTGGAGGTAAAGGCTCTAGGAGCTTTTTTAAATAAATTATCTTTCAACACTTCCTTGATTATCATTGAAATTTTTCTTAAAGATGTAACTTTAAAAAGAAATTTTTAAAATCCGAAAAATAGAAATAATTGGAAAGTATTATATAACATTTCCATAACATTTGAGAAACTTTTATACTTCAAATGCTAATATAGGATTACTTTGTATAGTTTATATCTTATATATTCAAAAAATAATCTAGATGAATATTTTTTTTGGTGCAGCATATATTTATAGTATATGTTACAATATCAAAATTTCAAATCAAATTCGAATGTATATTTTTTTTAATTTTTTTTTTAACAATAGCCATTTTTAAGGTAAAAATTCAAAACGCAATAAGCAATATAATAGAGTTTCTTTAAAAAAAAAAAAAAAAAAAAAAAAAAAAAAAAAAAAAAAAAAAAAACCATGTATGATTGTATCATTCATTTATTTTTCACCTATAAAAAATATCAAATTTGCATCAGTTCAAGCCTTATGCTATTCAGAGAATTTTCAATCTGAATAGCATAAGGCTTGAACTGACGTAGTTGTCCTTGGTCACAGTAGCTTGATAAGTGAGTAGATTTCCATTTAATAGTTTTTAATAAAATAACTGTTAATAACATTCCCTTACTTAAATTATTGAGATAAAGCTTTTAAACTGAAATAAACCTTTGGTTATCGATTCCAACCATAACATGGGAAAGGAAAATTTCTGATTTTTATTTAATCAGTCTAGAAGTGATTTTTTTTTTTTTTTTTTTTTTTGGATTGTCACTTAATGGTTATTTTTTTTCACACGAGGACTTACTAAACAAGGAACCTACAATTTAAAAGGAATTTATTCTAACCTACGAGCTGTTGAACCAAAGACCAGAGCACTAGCCATACGGCAATCACTAGAGAAAATTGCCAACTTTTGGGGAAGATCATTTGATTATCCTATTCTGAAGATAGTGCAAATCACTAGAAAATTTTACGTCTGAATTGAAATTGTTATTATGTACAGATTGTACGAATGTAAGCTTTATATATTCAATATGAAACTGTCTTTTTACATAAATTAAGTATATTAAGATTTATAACTGTTTTACTTAATCAATACCTATGTCGTTTGAAAAGTAAAGAATATAAGCCCTCGGAATTTTTTATTTAACAAATTTCATCAGCATAATTTTTCTCAAAATATATAGAAGCATTTAAAGCAGATTTTTGCAAAGTAATGGATAATGTAATCATGCATTTTTCATTCACTTATATATTTATAAAAGTTTGAAGACTAAATATTCTTGTTCTATAAGTTTAAGTTATTAAATGTGGACTATAGTACTTAATTTACGTGAATTAAAAATTTATGGTAATTAGAAAAATGTTAAATCTAATGGAGTCAGAAATGAATTGTTGGATTATTTCCAAAGCGTTTAATCAAATACATACATGTGCAGGGAGAAAACATTTCTAAAGTAAATAAATTATTCTAAGTAACATTGCTCAACAAAAGTTGCTTTTCCTATTTTCAGATTCAGATGTGTGATTTTACTTTTTTATAAATATCTAAAATTTCAACTTTTTCTAGTTCTATGATTATTAATCATTTCGTTTTAGAGACATTTTTCTTTACACGCATTTAAAAGAGTAATCAAAAACTCAATTCCTTAAAAGTATCTATTTCGGACGATAACATTACTTACATATTTATCTTTGAAACAAGTGGCAATAGTCCCCTTAAATTTCTCCGTTAGGAATATAAAAAATAGAAGTTATACACATCACATTCTAGCTAAATGATATATTTTATAACAAAAAAAAATAAACTTGTACAAATACTTGTGCTATTCCGCGTCTGAATCTCTCTCCCAATAAATTTTAATTAATGCATAAAAATATTAATTCACAATTTATGGGCTCTACCTAAGAGTCACTCATTAAGCAAAGGCTCATACATCACCAATCCAAGCCCTCACAACTTAGAAAGTAAAATGATTACATACTATCTATTTAAATTGAATACACTGCATATTTAACTTTAATACTTAAATCTAGCCAATGTTACACTCATAAATCAAAATATGAAATTTGCCCACTGTACTTTAAATTAGTTAAATTGTTCCCTATATCTAAAATAAGAATATATCTCAAGCTCCAATTTTTAATGAAGTTATTGCACTTCGCTAAGAATACAATTCCATCCTTTCTCATTTATATTTTACATTATAAGTAAAGTATACAGTAGCTTAGATGGCTTCCTTTTCACAAAATATCATATAGAATTGATAATCTGGTGAGAAAGATGTAGATGTGAACTAAATATGCATTGATCAACATGTATCTCATTTTGAAATTGGTTATTTTTTTATGTTACGTATGCCAGAAAATTTATGCTAATTTATTTCAAACTAAATTTATCGATTATGTGTCGATATGACAAAGGTGTAACAAAATTGAAAGGAAGTATTTTGAATTTTTTTTTCAATTTGAAAATGTTTCAAATTATTTTTATTAAAATGTTGGCCTATTTTTTTTATTCTAGAGCATTCATATTTCAGCTATAAAACAAAGTACAGTGTTTTTCCAATATCTTCTATATCAAATTTACATATAGATTCAGAATCAATTATATTATCTTCGTTTTGCAAATTTTCGTCTAATATACATTTAAAGTCTCTTCTCAGAAGTTAGACATCATAAGTAAAAACTATATTTATTAATTCTTTATTTGCTTGTTTTTATTTTTAATGAAATCAAAGAAAAAATCACAGAATTCAAATTTTAGTACTTAATAAAAAATATTTTTAAACAATTCTCAAAACTAATACTTTTAAAAAAGAATGTGACATTTTAAGAAATATAAACATTTTAAAATTTATAAATTAGTCACAAATTGTATCATTTATTAATATTGAGCAGAAATATCAATTAAGAAAAAACATTTCAAATCGTAAAATGCCTTTCATTACTATACATAATTTTTTTAATATCAATATGTAAATGGTTAGGCAAGTTCAAATTCACTGCACTTGATTTTTCCAAAGTTAAGAGAGGATATTATCTATTCCCTACTCTTCAAACCTTTCCTGTCACTTCAATTAATGACACTTTGAAGGTCCTCTCTAAATATCCGCCGTGACCATTAGTTCATTATGTCATACCGTTTCTGTGCTCTATCCAAATTTCTTTCCCAATTATTTACGGAATCTAGTGTTCATAAAGCTTGAGAATCTCATCAATTCCTTCCATAAGCTTATAATCTCTTCACGGGGATTAGACAAGGAATGGCGCCACTCCTACAAAACCATAATTACTAAGCTAATTTGTTTTATGAATTAAATCCATGAAAAAAAAAAGAATCATCTCCTCACACAAAGAATGGTTATATCAATAATTATGATTTCAATACACGTTCAAATCATTTTAAAGTAAATTTTCAGATTAAACAGTATTAAATTAATATAACCATAACAATAGTGAGAGTTTTTAAATGGAAAATTGGAGGATTTCGATTAAACAATTATCTATTTATTCAATAATAGCTTAATTCTTCAGTAAATAGAAAAAGCTTATTGAAGTCTTTATATAAGGACTTAAATATTTTATTATTTGTATAAAT